>BMAV01013411.1:255105-287571 GCA_019973955.1 Trichonephila inaurata madagascariensis | reverse complement strand
GTTTTTAATTAATATCTTTAACTAATTGTGATATCAGACCGAATTGTGAATCTAAACCATTCTCGAATCCACTGAAACAGACACAAAAAATTTCATCAAAATCGGTCCAGCCGCTTAGGAGGAGTTTAGTCACATACACACGCACAGAAGATTTTTATGTATAAAGATAAACATTAAATGATGTTTTATATAAAAATTTGTTACAAATAGTTTTATAATACGAAATACAATACATTATAAATAAAATATTATAAAAAGTTATAATATATAAAACATTATAATAATTATCTATAAAAAATATTGCATAATTAATATAACAAAAATAATATATATCTTTTATTATATATTGTTAATTTAATTGTTTTATAATTATATAAAATATTTAATAAGTCTTTTTTAAATAAATTTTTATTTAATTATAAAAATAATTAAATGAATTTAAAAAAATAAAACAAAGAAACCGTTCCCTCGACTCGAACCTTGGCCGGTTGCGTGGTGAAGAGGTACTCTCCCAACTACGTCATTGCGTCGCTGTGAAGATAGCTTTTATACAATTAAATTTTAGTTAAGAATGAATTTCGAAGGCTGTTTTCTCCGAATTGACTGACCATTTGGCGGAATTACATTGAAGGTTGAACGCCCTAAAGGAGTACTACTATTACACAAAGTCTCTCAACCCTGAATGAATTTCCTTTGTCGTGCCCTCCCCTTGTGTATTATATACGATACGCGTACGTGCATAATACAACGTCATGTACTGACGATCGCAATTCATAAATATGCAATTTTTTACTTAAGCTTGTAAGACTCATGCAATATAGAAAAAATATATAGAATAATTAGAAAAAAAAGTGTTAAAATATATTGCTCCCCCAAAAGAATAGCGATGTCATAATTTTATATTAATAGCAGAACAGTTTTAAACCCTATAAAATGCTCCTAATTTAGATGCTATTGTTTAATATTACGCATTGAAGCTTTAAGTGTGGTATTAACAACGAATTTCCTGTGCAACGTTCTTAACGTTATGAAAAGAACAGAAGAAGGCGAAGACAGTCGTAGGAAGAAAATATCCCCCGTACATTAGTTTTTAGGGTAAGATCAAGACTTGACCAAATGGAACTCCAGAGACCTGAAACAAGCCCCCGCTATACTCTTGGGATTGCTGATGTTTTTTCCGTCTTGATTTCCAAAGACCAACAGCTGGAGTTGATGCTTCAACAGTCAAAGAATACAGTATCGAGTGGTTTTTGGAAAGCTAAATCTTCATTCCGTTTGAAACTGTAGATGTAAAAAGACAGAGGAAACGGTCATGCTCAGATTATGAACATTATAACTGTTCACGTATATTTGTGTGTGTTCATGAACAATTTACAAAAACACAAACGATAAAATAGTGAGATGTATGGAAGCTTCATTTTAGATTGCTAGTTTAATACAAGAAAATGGACACAATAATGAATCGAACTGTAGTTTGATATAGTCGAAGGTAAATTTTTCACTGATTGATTGAATATTAACGCGTCACACTGTTCAGCTACTCAAGGGCTTTTGGCAACGGACCACGTAATTTTGAACCATGGTCAAGTGACGTGGACGACACCTGAGCTGGCACCCTCTCTCCTAACTACCACACCACACCAACGGGAGGACGTTTCAGCTCTCCGCAGATTTAACGTGCATCGCTGCCCTACAAGGCGGGTCTTTAGTGGTACTGGGCTCGAACTCGTGACAAGGCAAGCCCCGATCCGATACCTATACCACTCGGCTACCGCGGCCGTAAATTTTTCACATAGTATGGACTTGAATATTTCACATAGTAAGTATTTCCATGGACACAATTCACGCGTTTGTATTCACTTTCTGTCAAAAAGTATATATGTTACTGTTAAAGTGTATAGTTCAGTTATTTCATAGAATAAATAGGTATTTCATGAAATAGCTAGACAAGTCAGTTAAAGTATATAATAGATGAAAAATTTCATACTTTACCTAGTTATTCTATGAAATAGCTAAGGACAGACCGTTCAAGTAAAAAAAGATAAACAATTTCAAAGATATTTTACAAATTGATTGATCATGAATAGCTAAAATCTCCCGAAAAATACATTTTGTCTCTTTTGTGGATGAATAATTGATAAATAACAAGGGAAAGCCGATGGTATAATTTATTATTGCTCATATTGATAACATTAGTTAAACAGAAAGGGGAACAAAGAATATGCTTAAAAAATAGTTTATATTTAAATATTATCAACAAAAATACATGCTGAGAAGAAAAACTGTTGCTTCATAAAAACATTGGATAAACTTTTTAAAACAAAAATCTAAGAGAATATTAATATAAATTTTATGAGATACCTTTATTCTACTTTACATTATTTATTAAGCAAGATTGCTGTGATGTGACACTGAATTGCACTGCTTATTATTTTTAGAAATAAGCAAGCCTTTTACTATTACACATTTTTCTTACATGAGCACTTTTTAAATCCTTGTCCAGTACCTCAACTTTGAATTGTTGCAACAGATCGAAGCGTTGTGTCAATCTTTGGAACTTTTTCAATGGAAATTAATTTTCGCTGACATATACTGAACTGATATCTAAAGTACAATTGTTTTATTCGACCATATCTAGTACCTAATCGGAAAAATCCTTTCCAAAGCAACTCGAATCGTTTCAAAGAACTTTGAGTGCCGCATTTCATATTTTAACGATCACAAGTAATCATTATTCTATAGAATACCTAGTTAAATCGTAGAATTCAATAATTTTATAAACTTTAACTGACTTGTGCCTAGTTATTTCATGAAATACCTAGTTATTCTATGAAATAACGGATTTCACACTTTAACGGTAACATACACACTGACTGTTGCCACAAGCTCTTATGTAAATGGAAGTGGTTCGTTGAAACTGCGCTACTCAATGGGCACTTATGATTCCACACCATCATTACTTAAACTTTACTGTTAATTTTGCATTAGAAATTGTAAAAAGTATTGATAATATTTACTTAAAATATAATTAATTCTAAATATTAATGTATAAATAAATTGTTTCGCACATATTTAAAATGACTATTTATTAATGAAACCTGCCGAACTTGATGGAGTGAAACCAAATAGGTACCGTAAAATTCCGGTTATGAATCCCTTTTTTTAGCAGTTGGAAAGGTACATGATTCAGATGAAAGACAAATTTGTCGACATTCCAACTGCCTTAAAATTTTGAATGATTGAGCCTTACTTTTTTAGCCATCACATATAACTTAAACTTATTTTTCAACTCAAAGCTTAAAATGCCTAATTTTTTTTATACAAGCAATACTTTTATCACTTTTAATTGTTATAAAATATTCTTGTGCAAGTTAAGCTGAAAGCAGGCGTAAACAGTAATTTAATTCCATAATTAACTTTTTGCTTTATGTATTAGACAGTTAGAGAAAGATAATAAGAATTAAACTAAGAATTATTTGTTAGCTTGTAATATTGAATATAAATACAGCAACACTGTTTTATCATTCAATTCAATTTTTGTGTTAATTCTAAATTTTAATAAGTCAAATGATTTCTATATAATATACAGAACAATGAAAATGAAAAAATGCCCATATGTTAATTTAAACAGGATCCATCATTTAATACAGTTCCTAACTGCTATATTTAATACTTTTTTTCATTCAAAAAACAAGTGTTTATTTTTAATTATTTGCATTCAACTACTTTCGCAGATTCACACCATTTTCGGTTATAGTTGATTTCGTTCTGAATTGATTTTCGTGTAATTTCAAGAGAAATAAATAAAATATCAGTAAGAATAATTAGCGATCAATTTATCGGTTGACTTTGTTACTTAGAGATAGCGTGCCTGCGTCGTAAACCCAAGGTTGCGAGTTCGATCCCAGCTGGAGTCAATAGATTTTCTGGATGTGAAAATCCTAGGCACGCATGTCGTATGATTATATCGCATGTAAAAGATTTCTTGGCTCAAGCAAATATTTAGCATCCGATGAGAGCTTGAATTAAAATGAATTAAACTCACAATTGGGGGACTTGCCGTGTCTGCAAAGACTAAATTGCCAAAAGGCCCCCCCCCCATTAAAAAGTATTTTATATCTTCATTGTCATAGAGTCTGTAAGACTGATTAATATTTTAAGATAATGACTTGAGATTCTTGTTTTATACAAAACAAGCAATATGAAAAAAAATTTTAAGTCAATTCCTACTTAGGTCAACAAGGAAAAACTTTATTTCATTTAATTAAATTTAATTAGTGGAATAATATTTGAAAAAACTGTACCAACATCAAGTGTCATCCACTACAAGTTTAAAAAACTGTATTTGAAGATAAGAAAAAATTCATTAGAAAAACTTATTGGGGCCATTTGTTAGTGCTAGTTTTAATTTCACCAGAAATTAATTATTTTTATTTTGTCTTTCAATTTTCGTGTCTTCTTTGCTGGCTTTTTGAACTGTCATCTCGGCATCACAAATTCTAAATTCGACAATTTTTCGAAGGCCTTCACAAGTGTTAATCCCAGGATTTATTTTTAGTTGTCTTAATACTTTTGTTCTTGCATGTGCACCTTTATTGAAGTATATCACTGCGTCCATTACACCAATTTGCAAATTTTTTTTTGGTTCACAAATGTGTTTTTTAGAACTTGATTCAATAAAAAGTTATTGAAGCTTTTATTTGGGTTCTGGGTACGATCATGCAAACATTTTAGTTTAAAATTGCAGTTTAAATTTAAAATTAAAAAATAAAATGTATTAATATTTAGAAAAACTGTATTAACATCAAGTGTCATCCACTACAAGATTAAAAATTGTATTTGAACTTGAGTGGATGAATAAAAATTATTTTATTAACGATTGAAAATTTCAACAAGATATACATATATGTATAATGAGAGAGTGAACGGTGGAAACTCGTAAGGAAGATCCTCTCTTGAATTCTGGACATGTATGGATGTCTAGATCAAGGGTCGGCCACCTCCAGCTACTGTGGTGTACCAAACCAAACTATCAATGTCACTCAGAGTGCCGTACAGTAGAAAATATTTGAAACATTTTGATTCCCACGGAAATGTCTGCAGAGTCAGAGAACAGATGTCAAGAACACAGATTCAAAATTCTTTATACATTGACTACACATTATTTAAAGATATTTATTGACATAAAATATAAACTATTCCTTCAACAAATATAAAAAGTTAAAATTGCACATATACACTCACTTCCAAAAGTTAAGCAAGGAGAGGAAAATGCTAATTTCCGGAAGCCAATCAGAATTGAAGAGGATGCAATTCGCTACAGAGGTAGATGGAAGTATGCAAATATGTTAGGTAACAGCCAATCGTGCTTTCATGTCAAGAAATATGCAAAAAGGGAAGTCTTATAAGAAGCCAGCTTTATGAAGGGTTACAGAAGTTGATTGTAAGTGGTGATAGGTGTTTAAAACTTTCGTACAATTTGTTTTCAAGACATACGTGTTTCTATGACTTCCAGAAAAAGAATGGAAGATTCTGAGCGCTGGCGTGCTGTGTTGCTCTTTTCTTCGGCGTTCATCATTCCGTAATTTTACGTTTATGGAAACAATTCCAAACCACACAGACAGTTGTCCGAAGGCCCGTAGGCGGTCACCCAAGGGTTACAACCCCCGCGGAAGATCTATATATTGCTATTGTATCCAAGCGGAATCGTAGAGCGACCTCCACACGTGTGACATCTATGGTTACAACTTCCATTGGTAAGGCTATACCTACAGCTACTGTACGCCGAAGATTACATATGAATGGACTGTATGCCCGGGTACCTCGAGTTTGTGTTCTTCTATCCGTCCAATCAAGAGGGGCACGATTAAAGTGGTGCCGGGAGCATGGCAATTGGACTATGTCTGACTAGAGCAATGTCATGTTTACTGATGAGTCAAGATTTGCTCTAGAGTCGGATGACAAGCGTATAAGGATATGACGTAAACAAGGAACACGCACTCAGCCCCAAAACATCTCCGAACATCACGCATTCGGAGGCGGAAGCATTATGGTGTGGGCAGGGATTTCATCAGGATACCACACCGACCTGCATATCTTTAAACGGGGTTCTGTGACGGCTGTCCGTTATCGAGATGAAGTCCTAGAGCCCATTGTGAGATTGTACGCTGCAGCAGTTGGTCCTACTTTTGTTTTAATGGACGATAACGCACTTCCCGATAGAGCTGACATCGTCGATGACTACCTGGAGCGTGAAGGGATTGCGAGTATGGCGTGGACAGCATATTTGCCCGACCTTAATCCCATTGAAAAACTTTGGGATGCTCTCGGCCGTGCTGTATCTTTACGTTTCCCACCTCCAGCCACTCTTATTCAGCTTGAAACTGCTCTACAAGAATGGTGATTGTTTAATTCTGCGGTGGCTGACCACCTAATTGAAAGCATGGTCAGAAGGTGTAAACTTTGCATATAGATGAGGGGGGATCACATACCCTATTAATGTCCTTTTTTTCATTTTATGCTGTTTATTTTCACTTTATACATAATTCTATTTAAGTCTTCAGTATGACATTATCTGATAACTTACAAAAATTTAATTTTCATTTCTGTATATAATTATTGATTTTGTTTTATGTATAAATATATATGCTACTGTACTGTCAAATTTTGTATCAATCAAAGCAGTATTTGTTGATTTTTTTTGCATTTTACATCTTCGTGCTTAACTTTTGGAAGTGAGTGTATTATGTGTGTGTATCTTTTAAGCTCTTATTTTCTTCAAATTAAGAAATAAACAGCAAAATAAAATCATTCCTCTAATATAGAGATATGCAGACAGAGGTATCTAAAACCAAAAGCGGAAAGCAGAGCACATGTAATTTTCTCTTTTCAAGCAATTCAATATCTCCAGAAAGGACATATAACAATTTAAAATAGCTGTCGATTTACCATTACCGCTACCATCCAGATTTTTTAATATTTCCTTTCTATAATTCTGAAGATGTTCAATAATCTCCACTTGACAATTATCAACTTTACTCAAAAATTATATAGAGGTGTTGAGTGCCACTAAGAAGTGTACCGCGTGTCATAGGTTGTCGACTCCTGGTCTAGATATACTACCATACAATTAAACGCAATTCCTTTCTTCAAGCAAATATGCTAAACGATTTTCCAGTTCTGTCTTTTCTATCTTTCCTCCCTCCCTCTCTCTTTTCCTCTCACGCTTTTACCCCTCTCACACACATTATGAGTTTATCAGGCATAGATGTACTACATACAAGTTGAACAGTGAGTTCGGGTTCAGATATCACCAAAGCTCACTGTGTGAAAGAATAGACAAACCTCTAAATCAGCGATACTCAACCTGTGGCCCACTGGACCTTTCTGAGTGGCCCGTTGCATTAACCAATTCAGTTATTTAAGAACAACGCATTAAAAATTTAGCGAAAAATTCTATAAATCAAGCCATCCCATATATCAATTTTGCTATGAATGTCGTGCTGGTATGAACTGCGAGGTAACTTTTTTCTTTGTGATTGTAACGGTTATTGATAACAAATAATCTAATTAATCCTTAAGTCTTCCAAGAGAAAAATATTGAAAGAATATTTAATGTTTGAAGATGACTATTTCGTAGAGAGAAAAACAAAGATAGATCCTCAACAAAACTTATTTGATTTGTCACGAAAATATTATATTTAAGAAATATATTTTTGCTCGTTGCTAAGCACAAATCTTTCAATGTCTTTTTTTCTCGAGGATCTCTTTCAAGACGAGATAAGTTGGCTTTCTCGAAAAACTTTTGCAACAGCAACGACATGTTGAAGGGAGATCTAAATCATTGACGAAAGAAAATCGAAATAACCGCATAACTGGGTAAGAAAACTTTTTTTTGTGAGTTGAGTTTGATAGAGTTTTAAAATAAAATCCAAAATTAGGAGTTTCCCCATTTTAAATGTCCTTCCCCTCCTCCCCTTAATCCTCATGTTGCGGCCCGCGGGCAATAGTTGTCCCATGTCTGTGGCCCGGCAGTAAAAAAGGTTGAGTACCCCTGCTTTAAATCCCTACATGTGGTGGGGGTTTAATATTCAGGTAACTGAAATATCAAATCGTGCATCCCTCATCTTTTGACCACGATTCTCATCTTTAAATCCAACTCAATCAACTATCTCTTAAGCCCCTCCCTCAAATTAAAATCATGGACTGATTTTCTTTCCCAGAACACGAGTTAATTCGAATGTACTTGCACTTAGAATCTAATGTTACGATTAACCGATACATACACATATCAATTAGTTCTGTATACTTCCCGTTTTTTTGAGCAAAAATATTTGTATGATGATGTTTCACTACATTTGAGTATAACTAAAACAAAGGAAGAGTGCAAAAAGTTAAAACAAAAACGACTGTTATTTTTAAAAACTATGGTAATAACGCATTAAAAGAGTTAAATAATATTTTAAAATTCAAGAAACTAATATTAAAAATTTTAACTTCATTAGAACCAACAAAAATATTCGACACCCTCGTCACATATGCGGAAGAATCAGTTTCACATTGAGGGTCCTCGGACAATGTTCACTTTCGACGATTCCCTCCACTGTTGAATCTTATTTATAGGTCTGATTCCAAAACGACGACGTAAGACGTAGTACATTCCACGGAATCCATTACACCCCAAACGAGTGTAAAAATTCCCCATATTTAGACAAATAGATTTCTCCCCAAACTGCATCTGTTAGTTGAAAACTTTTTTCATAAACTATTTTGGTACTCGACCTACATTGGAGTGACAGAGGGATCTTCTACAACCGATACAAAAAAATTTCGATAAGAACCAAACAATATTACTTTTTCTCTGGAGAGGGGTGGGTGTTCCCCATCGATCAAAAACTAGAAAAGGGGACGAATTTGATATCCTTATTTACAGCAGACGAATCTTTTAGCGACCTGCGCAGTATCGTTTATCTCCCCCTGACCCCATTCCAAGCAGGCAGACGACAGTGGTTCATGCTCAGTGGCGTCGGCGTATCCTTCGGACGCCATTTGCCCACCCCCCGTCCTGTCAGTGTCGACCCCCGTAGTGCTTCATCACAGCTGACTCTTCGAGTATTTGTTTCTTTAAGCATCCCTCCCCCTGGTTTTCCAGCATCCCATCTCGGCAAATAACACAATATATATATTTTCACTTTTTTATTATTATTATAGTGGGCTTATTTTTTCCATCCCTCAATTTCTCTCGACCCCCCTGTGGTAATAAAAACGGATATGTGTTAGGAAATGGAGCGATTAATTTTCTAGAAACGCGGTTTTTGTGGATAGAGGCCAAAGATAAAAAAAAAAGGAGATTTCAGAATTTGGAGTTGATTTAAATACTGAGGAATGAAACTAACAATTAAGATTGCTGTCCTTAGATGATAGCAATCTTAAATTAAAAAATCCTCATGTAGGACTTTTTCAGCTAAAAATACAGTTTAAATTATACTATTGTAATTTCAGAAATGCATAGAATTCCAATGGACTATTTGAATTCATTCACTTCTCTGCTGCTCTACATAAAATCAATCCTATCTATACTTTAATTCGTTCAGGAGACTGACTACGCGTAGAACTCTTAGCGTAGGAATGAATATTTATTTATTAGACATTTAGAGTCAGTTGAATTAAAATATAGATATATGAAATTGTTTTAGGAATAGTATTACAAGAAAAAAAATGAAGAAAGAAGGACCCATTCTTCTTTTATGAAAGATGCTTCTACAACGATAACCCTTCTCTATAGGATTTGTGAGATTAAAATTCTCATATTTTAATGCATCAGAGTGTAGAGAAATGTTAATAAATTAAAAAACACGCTTTTATAGTGAATTGAACTAAAAAGTAAAAAAATAATTCTTAATATAAGAATAAAATGATTAACGAGAAAGTTAACGTCATTGGGATAAAAGCGTGGGGTGCTCTATATTAATTTTGTTATAATTTCTTACTAGTTCTATTCCGAAATTCTGAGTTAGTGTAAAAATGTGTAGCAAAGCGATCAAGTTTTATTGTTCGATTCACTATAAAAGCGTGTTTTTTTAGTTTTTTTAAAACTATAATTTATTCTTCATTTTTTAGTTCGATCTACAAGAAAAGCCTGCTTTTCAGTTTTTATTCTTTGTTGAATTTAACTAATTACTAAAAGTGTGTTAGAAGAAATATTAAATGTCAATCGTATTATCACCTTTTAAACGTATTGCTATAATGTTCATTCGTATCATCTCTTCTAAAAACGTATTGCTTTATAAAAATAAAAAAAATACTTTGCAGTTAGAAAATAAATTATTTTTATTCACATGCACGAGTCTTTTTTTTTATTTCCATTTTCAGAAAAACTACGCACCCATGCAGCCTACCTTTTTTTACATAAAGAACACTTTTATTTTATTTTTATTAACCAGAAGCCTACTTTGCGGTATTAGGGTTGCACCTTAATTATTAAAATCCTGATCAGGACAATGAAACAAAATTTTGAAATTATTGTATTGTCATGAGCTCTTGACAAGTGTGAGAAATTTTGAATTAATCTGACCTTTTAAAGTGGGTAAAAATCGAGTTCAAAGATTCCATCACATGCAAGTGAAACTTATAAAAGCGTGTTGCAAAGGAACACCGTTTATTATTTCAATGAATAGTCATTCTGAAAATAATAAGTGGATTTTTAAATTACTTTTAGTTCAATTGATAAAACAATCCTTTGGCATTCAGATCAGCAGCAAAAATTTTTTTATGTTCAACTTATAATAAATGTGTGTAAGATAAATTTTAAGTGATGGAATGTAAATTGTTAACCATTAAAAACTTTTTCATAAAAATTCGACCGATAGATTAACTTCTAAAATTCTACTTTTGAATTTCTTTCGAATTCTAAATAAAATGTTTGTCAATTATTCTACACAAGATGAAGAACACACGGTAAACGGAACCCTCTTTTTTTACTTATGTATTTATATGAATACGTTAACATGCACTCTATTTGAACATGAAATATGCCTTTAAATAAGAAAATTACTTTTTTTTAAATGTTTAAAAATATTTAAAGATTTTAAAATTTTTACTACTTTTACAAAATTTAATAGTTTTTAACAATTTTCAAAAACATTCTTTGAAGGGTTCTTCACATTTGTGAGCATGAGATTACCATGATGGTTTTATTTGTACAGTTTTTTTCGTGTCAACAAAAAGGGCTCTACCTAACTGTGATCATTTCTTAGAAAAATAACTATTCATATTAATTTTTACTCAGAGAATCATGAAGCAATACAAACAGAAAAAGTTTCAAAACTTTAGACCGATTTAAAATTTTTTTTAAATACACGATGATGGTAAGAACCAGGGAAAAAGTCATTTAAACTTTTCAAGGTCAGTACAATAAATGAAAGAGCGAAATGCTCTAGTTTCGGTTTTCGCTTCAACATCCTGTTAAAAAAGTTAAATAACTGGTTAACTAATGTAGCTAGAGCTAGGAAATTTTGTACACATATTTAGGTGTCGCACAATTAAAATGACGTAATTTGAGAAATTCGATAGTGTGGTCTTTTTTGTAGTAACGTGTCTCTTTAAAATTGTATAAAACAAAGTAAGATTGTAGAGTAATACATAACTGATTTAATAATAATTATATTATTCTGAAATTACACAAAAGAAAGGTCTCTTGGAATGTGTCAGCATGAAAATGAAAGTTTAATCTCGTTTGCAATTTTTTGAGCTTAGACCACTCGAGAGGCCACCCGCAGATCATTTGGCGCCAGTGCGTAGCCTCCTTCTTTCATGCGACTTATTTATCAAGACCACCTTTCTCTAGCAGCGAGAGGAGCATAAAGAAAATTTCTCCATTAATATTTTTCTAAGGCTCAGTGAATAGATGAATTAGATCAAGTAAAGAGCTTAGGAAGATTTGCTCTGCAAATATATCCTTTTCCTGTGATGGCATATTATGAACATGCTGTGAATGTTGGTTGTGTATATATATATATATATATATATATATATATAACTCATCTTCAAACAAAACATCTTATTTTATGATACAGTGAATAATGTGTAGAGTGTAATGAACAACTATCAATCGATTATAATCAATCATTTTATTTTTTTTTGCCAACACTTTTATTTACAGAATGCTAAAGTATCCATATAAACCCAGATCTTATTTTAGCTTTTTGATACAATAAAGTTCGGTTTGTCTTATTCTTGTCAGTTGGATACATTTCTGAATGATAGCAAATAATAGAAAAACAACAGAAAATTCGATTTTAATAGTATTTTATTCGAGACATTATTTTTCCCACGTGAAGAATTGTTCTTCCGATGATTCATCGTTGTGAAGTGAGTGAGTTTTGATTAATCCCGACTATTGGCGATGGATCTCGTATCTTTGAACCATGGTCAAGTGACGAGTAAGTGAGGGAATATTAACGTAGCATTATTCAGCTACTCGAGAGCTTTAGGGGACGGATACCCCTCTCCTAACTTCCACACCACATCAACGGAAGGACGTTTGAGCCCCGACAGATTTAACGTGCACATGGTCGGCAATGGGCTCAATTCAAGTGACGTCATTTAGTCACATGATAACGATATCCACGAGTTTTTAGCCAATCAGTTCAAAAACTCATGTGACGGCATAGTCAAAGATAAAAGCAGTCACGTGTTTCCAGCAAATCAGTTCATGCGCCTCGTTGTTGTCAACTTTTGATCTTTTCAGAAACTTCCTCTTAAAAAAATACAAAATTTTCAACAATAAAGCACATAGGAAGACAAAATGCATTTTATTTAAAAGTACATGCATAAAATAAGATTTTTTTTTAAATTTTAAAATCTTTTGAAGAAATTAATTTTTTATAACACTTGAACATTTTTATCTAATTACAAAATTTGAAATTTTACCCAAGTTTTACAAGAACAAGTACAATATATTTGTTTGATGTCTGTTTTCAAGTCAAAGGAGAACACGTGTTTGTCTTTATCATGTTCTTGTCATGAATTGAGCCCATTCAGCGCGTACGACACATAGGGTGTCGGGGCTGCCAACTTCGCGAGTTATTAATAGAGTTGGCGATTGTTGCAATAATATGTTAATACCGAGAAATTTTATCAATTTTTAAAAAATTCATCAAAGCTATGTTAGAGAAAAAAAAGTAATAAACTTGTGTCAATATAAAAGTATTACTGAAATAAACTACATACATTTAACTAGGGAATATGTTCAATTTTTAATTAAAATATAAAAAAATTTAAAGGTGATGAAATAAATATTATAAGAAATGTGATATGTTTTTGTGGCTATTATTGAAAAAACAATTTCTAACTTAAAAAACATTCACACAGTAATTATTTTAGTACATTTCCTAGAAAATAATATAAATATCAGGCTCAAGGGATTGATGAAAATACTTTTATAATATTTTGATTCATCAGACTCACTAGGATAGATTTTGAACAATTTAAATGCACGCTTCTGGTAGAATCACTTCTGGTTTTTCTAATTTTATGCAATTTACTGTAAATCGGATTCTTAAGCAACGTTGAAACAAAAGAAAATATAGTTTGTAAAGTCTCTATTTAATAAAAAATTTTTAAAAAAAGAATATGTGGGCTTATGATCTCACGATAGAAGTGATAACTTCAAATTCTGTAATGCTTTTTCAGGGATTAGTTAGGCGAATAAAAAATAAGGTGGATATTAGTATCGTCTCTCTCAGATAAAATTATTTATTCATTACTATTAAATATGGGAGAGAAAACCTAGAAATTTGTTTGCATTCACTGTATAAAGATTCAAAATGTAAATAATACTATCTGATGAAAAGATTTCAGCATTTTGTTATATTCTTAAAGATTTTCACTCTAAAAATCGCTTCTTTAAAAATAAAGAAAACTATCAGTTGTAATGTACCAGAAAGTTGTCTTTCTGCACATGCTCCATAACTGGTCAATTCTGTCATATAGGTTTATTACAATTAATTATTACTGGCATTTGGTGATTTCAGCAATTTTTTTCATTGCATTGTTCTGGCTCCTTGAAATGTGGAAAGTGCCTTTTTTAAAATATTTTGTGCAAAAATGCAGAAAAATAGAAAATTTTCAAAATTACGAAATTTTATAAATTTTTTAAAGAAGTTTTACAATATTACACATCTCAGTCTAACTTGGCAGCGTTGAGAAAGATATATAATGTGCCAATCTACTTCAAAAATAGTTGTAACTTTTTTTTTTTTGGAATTTAAATCCAAGAAATCCATAGAAATTTGTAAGAAATGTAAAACATTGTAGAGATTGGGATTTTAGTTATTTATTTCAAGTTAATCACATGTTAAAAGCATTTATTTTTTAAACAAAGTTAATTAATACATTTAATAGAGCAATGTCATGAAATTCCAGTTTGGCTGAAAACCGATTTTCGACGCCAAATTTTGTCACTGTTGTAAGTCTTTTTTGTTGAAGGAATTTACACATTGTTGCGGAAAATTCCAATCCATTGTTACAAGCGTTACAAATCGAGTATAACAATGCTTGGCTTCTTAAAACGTATCATTCTTCACTCTCCAGCAAAACGAGCTTAAAGAAGTTATCACTTCAAAAATGTGCGTGTTTCATTGAAATGGGTCATTTTAATGTGTTCGGATACCTTAAATTACAATTCACATAAAATATAATTATGAAAACAATAGTGTAAATAATTTATCTGGAATATTAATGCAAAATATGCATTAATTGCAACATTTAACAATTATGCGAAAGCTTTTCAATATAACAGAAAAGGAATGTAAGATAAATACTAAACTGTTATAAATTATTCAATATATAGTAATACCTCCACTTATATATACGCTAACCCGGACTGACTCTTTTTTTAAATCTCGTTCATTCGCCTTTCGAAGGAAAAAAATATTGTAAAAAGGAGGAAACTGGTAATGGGATTGAAGAAGTTACAGTCTTGAAAGGAAAACAAATTTAGAAATGAATAGTGATGACGTTCAAGAACTGCTAGATTTCCACAATCAGGAGCTGACAACGGATGAGTTCATGGAAATGCATGAGCAAGAGCAAGACATTTGACGAACTTGAGTCTTCAATCAGAAGATCGAATGACAATTGGAAATTTGACAGAAGACCGCAGTTTAATTGAAAAGGAATATACAAAGGTTAGAAAATACAGATCCCAACGAAGAGCGTATTTTTTCAACAAAACAAGAAATAAAAAATTATTAGCATACTACGAGGAAATTTTGTGGGAGAAGAAAAAAATCTTTGAGCCGGCAGACGACTTTGTTAGAGTTTATGAAACTTTCTACATCAAAATAACTTCGGTCTGAGAGTTAGTAGTTGTCTCTTATCTAAGATTTCCTAATTTTTTTTTTCTTTCGTCTTCAACCCCAACTAAAACTAATTCCTATGCGACATTAGGCCCTGACTTACGGGAATTCGACTCCGTCCCACCTATCGCGTAATTTCGGGATATTTCTCTTTCTGTAAAGACGGGGTGGGCATTAAGTCGATCGCGATCAACCGGTGGACCGCCAGGATATTTTAGGGTGATCGCTTTCACTAAAACCTGTATTAATCATTCCATCATACGAAGGTCTAGAAATATAAAGTATTTATTGGAATGCCATTGATTCTAAGCAGCACCCTGAATTCTCAAAAAGATTTTGTGAAAAATAGTCTAAAATGGTTTATCGATATCCAATTTTAAGAAATTCAAAAGAATTTTAAAGGAAAACTAATAAGAAGTGAATAATTAATTATTTTATCAGTGTTATAAAGTTTTAAATGCATTGCATCAAGCTGTGATTGCTCTAAATACCCCATCCAAAATTTTTTTTCCCCTTCGATTTTAAGCCACGCCCAATTTTCAGTAGCATTAACATTGGGAAAAAATTGCTGTTTAGGTTTGAGTAAATATGGTATTTTAAAAAAATAAGAAAAGAAAAAATCGAATCATATGAGAAATTTTCGTTGAATAGAAAACGCCCTTCGCTATTTGGAGGTTATTTTATGAAGAAAAGCGTAAAATGTTCTTGGTTTCAGGAAAAAGCTAAATAGAGGTAATTCGTAAAATGAAGGTCCGACTGTATTGTACACTTTCTTTTGGCTCACTACACCTACGTCACTGGGGGGACTGCAACACCTTGAAAAAACTAGAAGTAGCCCGTACCCCAGAAAAGTCTGCCCATCCCTGCTCTAAAGGTATCCGACTGCTTTCAGAACCATGATTTTGCAAACGCGTAAAAACGAATATTCTTTTTAAATATTTAGTGTCACTTAAATTAGAATACAAGTATAAAATTGTTTTAAGAATATTATCACAATAAAAAGTTAATTAAATGCAATATTTTGACAAAAAATGACCTTAAAATTATTCATTTTCAAAACATTCTTCTTTTATGGAAAATGCTTCTACAGTATTAATATTTCGCCTATATATAGCTGCGATCTCTGTACATAGTCTGAACTATAATGTTTAAAATATTTAACTTAGAAGTGGATTTATTCATATTTTAACACATCAGAGTGAAGAAATTTTAACAAAAAAACACACCGATAATTATTTTAATTGGTAGTAACTCTGGAAATAAGGTGAATTTTTATAAATCCTAATTCAGGCTCTCTGGAGAAGTCTTAGCTATGTATAAGCAAAATATTATTATTACAGAGGCATTTTTCATGAAAGGAGAATATTTAGGAAATAAATAATTCTAAATTCATTTTTTGCCAAAATATTGCATTTAAATAATTTATTATAATAATATTCTTAAAACAATTTTATACGTGTATTCTGATCTAAAAAACACTAAATATTAAAAAAAAAATTCGTTTGCACGCTTTTGCAAAATTACAATTCTAAAACGTAATCCGATACCTTAATACACAGCTTGGAATACTTTTCAGGTAACAGTTTTTTTTTATTTTCAAGAAGGCAACTTTTAACAGCCTCTTAGCAATTCAAAACGAATGGCACCTGTCTCTGATCTTGTTATCTACTTCAATTACTGCTAAATCATCCACTTTTAGTTAAGGTTTTGAATAGAGAGTAACACATGAGAAAGTGACCATAAAAGACAATGAAATGGAATTGGAAGATTGTGTGATCATTTCTGAGATGTTAGCTGTTTAATTTTATACGCGAATATGTAGGAAAATAAATATCAAATGGGAAGTAGAAATTTGTTCAAGATATAATTTAACTATCCTTATATACATAAATTTGATGTTCGACCTTTTCAAATATTTCATACACGAATTTACACAGAATAAATTTGATTGAATTCATAGTTCATTGGTTCAATGTTTAGGAAATGTTTTTTAATATTCAGGAATATTTTACATCGCTTAGAGCAGTGTTTCTCAAACTGTGAGGCAGCCTACGAGAGGGGGGGGTGAGCATATCGAAAATAAAAGATTAAAAACAAATTATTTACTGGAATGAAGTAAAACAAAATACTTTCTGACATAATAAAAAATACACGTTTACACTGATATAATTTATAAAAATCATCTGCGATATTAAGTCATGAAAAATAAAAGCTTCTACTTCCAAAACTCATTAGCTATCTTTGTTATTATAACCAAATAAAAAACATTTTATATGATTTGCTGTAATCTCACGAGAGATTTTTTATTACTTTTTTTCTTTTCAAACCTAATATACTACTCTTTAAGAGAAAAACAAAACCCAGACCCATAACCAAAAAAATTTCAGGAAGATAAAAAATTCATCACTGTTATATTATTGAAATATTGTGCATTAGCTGCAGGCAGCAGAATGTATTTGCTGCGGTTTGACCTTCGAACTTACTTGTACTGTTAGTTACGTCCCTGCTCTTCTGTACTTGTTTTTTCATTAAGGGAAGTTGTAAATAAACTTTCTGCTGACCTTTTTTCCTTGTAAAATATTTTTATGATTTTTGGAAAAGCACAGAGAACACTTTGAAGGATAACTTGGCCAAGATTTATTTTTTATGAGTATTCCCAAACATATAAAGCATAATGAAAAACGTTTTACACAATTTTTTTTAGAACATTCATATTGTATTAAATACACTTTAAATCCGGAAGCGGTCATGCCGAGCACAAAGTGCACGAAATCGGTAATTCTGTGGCAAAACTGTTTAATTGTTACCAATGGCCCTGACACTATCCTCCTGTTTGACAGTCTTAACATGAACTAAAATATATTTGTCACACATCTCCCTCTTTTTTGGGAATGACAAACGTTTTTTTATAATCTTAAGGTACTTGTTATGACTGAGTTCCCGGTGCGATCACTTTTTTTTCCCATAATATTTTCTGTGTTCATGCTACATTCCCCCCCTCCCCCCATGAATAACTTAGTGATTTTGATTGCCTTGTTGTACGAATAATTGTAGTTTGGTAAATGAGCATGGTAAATGTTTGGTAAATGAACAGAATATATATATCTATATAAATGGGCATCTTTGATCTCCATTGAATGAAGTTAAAACTGATTATAAAAAAAAAGGGATGAACCTGCTGAAATAATGCATATTAAAGTAAATTTGAGGAAAGTGATGAACATATGAAATGAAAGAAAAATTTTCAAATGCTACCAAAAAAACTCCATCAACTAAAATATGAAGCTATAAGTATCAGAAGACACACTTTACTTTGTCAAAAACATACAAGCAAGCAAAAGTTCATGCTATTTGTCGAACATCAAAGGACAGTAAAAAATTACAATAACTTGAACAAATTATGACAGTTTTTCTTGCAAATAACATTCCTGTAATGTTAGCGAAAAGTGTCTGTGATTTGTGTATTTTTTTAAGGTCACGCACATTTGAAACATTTTAGTTCAGTTTTCTTGGATTTTTTCCTAAAATTATCAAAGAAAAATTGAAAAGTCCGTGAAAGTAGGTAAGTATATTTTCTCTTAATTAAATTATTCACTGGAATTACGATTTTTATTGTGTACTATAAAAATAATTATAAATAAAGGATTGGGGTGACTCAATAACCCCGCTCGACCATTAGTATCGAGTGCGCACCTGCTCCAGGGTTAAAACATATTGAAGTCTTTTCACTTTAAATATTAAAAATAATACAATTATTCTTTATCGGAATTTTATATTATTGTTCATTATTCAACATCAATTCTAAATGCTAATTCTGTGAGGCTTGAAATTACAGTTCGCTTAAAACTGATTAGAATTTGAGCAATCATTTTACATTTTTGTAAACATTGTCGCGCCCTTGGCTTTACTCTCCTTACAATTCAGCGATTATATCAATAATGTTTTATTTTCTTATAAATGAACTCGTGCAAAGAGCAGGTACTTCAGCTGGTATACTTTTAATGTATCAGTGTGTGTGTGTGTGTGTGTGTGTGCTGCACAGAGTATTTTATAACTAATTAATTAATACTAAATTAAGAATAAGTTTAAAAGGAATTAGCGACTTCCATGGGCTTGTCTTGCAGAGCAAAGTTTTTCAAGGGAATGCTTATGATTAGAAATTGACCCTCTGAGTTCTTTTTCTATATTTAGCTGATTATCTATATTTTGTCTTCTAAGCAGCCACCGCATTTTGCAATGTGTTCCAATTTAAAAATTAGAGAAAGGAAAAATAACATTATAATGATCCTATTACTTATTTTTTTTTTCTTTTTTTGCTTAAAAGTAATATATACAAAATTTAATACTTATGTTATTAATTTGTACGGTTCATAAAACACACACACAGATTGTAGCTTTAGCGTCGAAGTGCATTATTATTGCATTCAGTACATTATTAATGTATAAGGGGGGGGGGCCATCAAACCTGTGATTGAAAAGGGGGGCGCCAGTATTGAAAGTTTGAGAAGCACTGGCTTAGAGAAAGAGAAATGAAAAGAACTGTGAGTATTTATTAGAATTTTTTTTTAGCCATAGAATATTTAAGAATTTTATTGGGCAAAGATTTTAAAATTTAGTTTTAAAACATTCACAAATGCTTATATATATATATCCATGAAATTTTCTTAACATGCTCCTACTTTGGACCCAAATTCATTGAGTGATAGAATCAAGTTCTATTTTATAAATATTTAATGTTTGGTTTCTCTTACTCAATCCACTATCTTTCGAATCAAGTACATCACATGTTTTGGAGTAAATATTTTATTCAAAATTTAAAATTTCTACTTTTCAAAGTTTTTATAAATCCTTCCATTTTACATAAAATTTTTACTGTTGCTCAACACTGGCTCAAAAAAAATTCTCAATATCTTATTTTATTTTTCTTAAGTAGACGATTGCAACTCCTTAGACGATTATTCTAAAAGTTTTTAGACCTTGCATATTTTCAATATGCTGTTTGAAATTTTATTTTAAGTTTAGAGACGTAATTTTTTAAGTTTCTTTTTTACATTTACTGCAACAATTTTTTTATTATTAATACAAAATTACCATTGCTTCGAAAGGATTTCAGTTTTTCAATTCTAGAGTAATTTTATAATTATTTGTAATATCCATTGTGTATTCTAGAGTCACGAATTTTAAGAGGTCATAGTTGTTCCAATCGAATCTTGGGCCTTAGATCCGCCGAACTAATAGAATTTAGTTCCAAGATTTTCCAGTGGTGTGCTGAAATTAGGACTGTTTTTTTTCGTTATTTGACTAAAATTATGAGGTCCTTCACCAATCTTCTATTTACTAATACACGGATGGCCAACCTTTTTGGAAAGAGTCATTATTTGATAAAAAAAATATTTTTCGTGCCACTTACAACTTTTCACCAAACAAACATGGAAGAGTGAAAAGATGTTACTTATAAGCTTATTACGGGATTTTTACACAGCGCATTTTTTAATTCAAGTCTATAGAGTCGAAATTTAAAAATAATATAATAAATAAAACGAAAGTACAAACTTACAAACGAAACTAAAATTTTTACAAGTTCAATCATTAAAGTTAGGTATAAAATAAAAATGAGTAACTTGAATAATTTAATTTAAAATAATTATTAAATAAACGCTCAGTATTTATTTAATGCGGCTTTTGAATTACTTTTTTTATGAAGTCATATATATTAGGATTAGCTTTTATAGATGCTAACAAAATTAGGTTATTATAAATGCACATCAGCTAGTTTTGAATGATATTTATTTTACTATTTCATAGCAGAAAGCATTTTTCACAAACATATTTTTGATTAAAATTTTGAGTTTTTTTTTTTTTTGTCTGAGACAACGCCACATCAATAAAACTGTAAAAATATCTTTAATATCTTTTCAAATTTTTAAAAATTGTTTAGTTAGTCTTCGCATGGCACTGTTACAACTCCACCGTGCTACACTGTGGCACTCCTGTACTAATACAACACTGTGTTTCAAATCAAACTATAATAAATTATAATACTACTGATTACAAAGGGATTTTTTTTAAAAACAATTTTATCCAATGGATTTGTACCTTTTTAATGAACCGTTCTTTCCTGGTTTCCTTTATTCTTTTGAAATTTTTTTACATGAAATCGTCGGGATTAAGCCAGAAGAGTGTGGAATCCTCTGAATCAGAGATGTAGACTATCCACGCCTCTCATTAATCCTCTGGGGAAAATATTTTTTAATTGTTATAAGAATCTTTCCCGAGGAGAAAATTTGAGGGATATTCAAACTCTAGTGAAGTGAGTGTACGAGTAACTAGATGGGCTGCTTTTAAAGTTAGATGAGCAAGGTTACTTTTCGAAGTCTTTGGAGTTCTTTAGTCCGAGATATCCAGTTATTCCGGGCGAGACTGTTATATGGGACCACACGCAGTAAGTACATAATTCTTTGTCTTAGGAATTTTGGAGAGCGATTCAATTTGATTGCTCCCTCAGTTCATATATAACATTTCTTGACAATAGATCAATAACCTTTATTTTTATAACAATGCCTGATCATTCGGTGTCCCGAATTTCACCCTCGACCACAGAGTCACGACAGACTTGGAAGGTTTTCTCTACAACGTCTGAAATTGAATGGTTGAAAATAATTTGATAAAAAATTCAAGAACATTCGATCTAAGACCATGAAAAAAAATTTAATAGCGAAAACTCATAGACATATTTTTTTCTCAAACTTCAAGTTTGTGATATTTTTTCAAGTAACTATTTTATTTACTATCATTCGAATGTATGAAAACTTCAGTGAATTTTTACTTCCCGATAATTAACGAAAAACAATTTTCAAACATTTGTGATTCACATGAAATTTTTTAAAATCATAAATGATATTCAGTGGACATTTTAATTGAAATAAAAATATGCAATTTTCTGAATTAGTCGAGTTTTTTTTAAATTTAAAATACATAACTATTAGGAAATATTTTTGTAATATTCAGCCTAATCTGAAAGACTAATTTTCCAAAGTATATTTCCACACTTATAATGTATGATTTCTGTTTATTTTCATTGTTTAGAGTATTCAATTTGTAAAGCCCCCGCCCGTGGGGACCTCATTTCTACATTATCTACGTGACCTGTTTCTGTGGGGAAGAACGAAGGATCACTCAAATCATTCATTTTTAAACCTGCTTATTAAGGTCTTAGCTTAAACACAACAATAATAAATAAGTAAGTTGACCTAGGTTGAGAAAACGCAACACGTATTACCAAATAGTCGCGTACTTGACCATTGAATCTAACTTTATAGATAGAGGTTAATTTCTCTATCACTAATCTACGCCCTTTACGTATAGCTTATATAAAACTGCTTACCGCTATATCCTAGATAATCAGCCCCGTTTTGTATCTGTTCTGATGTGACTCTAATCAGACAGTATTCCTTATGGACTCGAATCCACCTTTGGTTCGGCAGTACCGGCACGGCTAGGCTATTTCACGGAGTTAGGCTTCTTCTAACTATATCTTAAATCCCTTTACTGCTAGCTCTCCACTTAGCGACTTCACTTCCCACTTAGCAATCACTTCTGCGCATAGACATAGATCCGGACATAGACTCTGCTCTACTGCTAACTTCCAATGTATATATATAATTCCTAATTTACATAACCACATTCTTCTTTAGTTGGTTGGAAATAATTGCCATTTCGGCCCCAAAGAAACCCCAAGAGGACATTAATAGAAATCGCGATGAAAGCCCTATCACAAATTATGGTAGTAATTTTATTTAATACCCATGTTTTAAAATTTGAAAATCAATATACTTATGAAATAGAATACTCTTCCCAACTATTTTAATATTGTTTACAATGGTACTTTTCTCGTTTCGTCGGTGCAGGCGATAAAGTAGACCAAAAAGGACACAAACAACTCCAAACGGTACATTCCTACTGGTAACCTTTTCTCACCACATTTGCAAAACAAGTCGCGGTCTTTTCTTATCAGTAACGTATTTTTCATAATACGTAAAAAATGGATGAATAACCAATTAGAAGTAACATTTATCATTTTTTTCTTTGCATATTTGTGTTCGAGATTTACGCCAGTGAAACGGAAAAGTACATTTACAAGCTATGTTTCTTTTTCCGCTTTATAGTGAACCGAATACATTATTTAAACTTATTTTCATCTATTACTAAAGTATCTACGTTATTAATTAATTATATTCTTACTTATATGATTTATTTGTGGATTTGCTCGTATCACAATTGAACATATCTAAATGATTTTATAATTTTAATATTGATTTAAAAAATATTTTCGTAGATAATAGAAATATTTCTATAAGTATTAAGGGGAAAAAATGAAAAAAAAAAAAAACCAAACTTTCAGTGTTAGGAGGGAAAAAATATATAAAGCTATATGTATTACAACAAGTGTGTGTGGGTCAGTATCAAAATTGCAATTATGAAATTTTATAAAAATAATTTAAATGGGTTGGAAAGTAGGATAATTAAACAAATGGTAATAATAAAAGTTACTTTTTAAAGCTAATAAGATTTGAACATTATAATTACCAAAGATGCAATTTAAGCATGGGAAAATGTAATAGCATTTAGGTAAGTATGTAATTAACTTCATAACAATATTTTTAAATTATATTTTTTTATAGTTAAAACAACTATTTATATATTCAAATCTAAATAATTTGAATTTTTGAGCACACAGTAACAATTTGAAAAGAACATACAGAGCACAATATAAATATGAGAAAAAAATTGGCATTATAAAGGTCATTTTTTTTTAAAAAAAATTTCGCTAATAAATTTAAAATATTTTACAAATATGTTAAAATGAAAAAAAAGGTACATAAAAGAGTAAGGAATATCTAATCTTCAATATATAAAAAAATATTGAAAACTGAAATTATTAGAATAAATAATTTTTTGAAACTTATTTAACCAACAAACATTTGGACTTACTTGAAAACCGAATCACCAAATTACAAATCCGAATGTTAAAACATAAAACTTCTTAAAATATTTTTTTAAAAATATAAATATAAAAAGCAAAATAACCCAAACTGTCTTTAACATCCATGAAACAAAAAGATATATATGTCTTGAAGCAATTAAATGTTTTTAAAAAATAATATTAAACATTATTACAAGCTTAGAAATAATCTTATGTTCATGAGAAATCGCAACTCTAAATTTCTAAACATGCACATTTGAAATATTATAGATAGTAAAATCAAAAAGTTTAAAAAAAAAATGATTAAAGAAAGTTAATTTTTTAAATATAAAATTTTTTAAATAAGCATACATAAATCGCAGAATCAATTTTAAAGCTAAAGAGGCAAATTGTAATTCTAATGGCAAAACTTTCGACACAAGATAAAGAGCTAATCAACTGAAACCCTATTGTAATATTAACCCTTTATCTACCAACGGTACTTAAAAGTACCACTCACTTTAAATTACATTATTAACCATTATTAACTATTTTTACGAATACTCTGACGATACTTAGCAGGAAGATTCCTTTAAATATACTCTTCCAAGCA
Source organism: Trichonephila inaurata madagascariensis (assembly GCA_019973955.1). NCBI lineage: Eukaryota > Metazoa > Arthropoda > Arachnida > Araneae > Nephilidae > Trichonephila > Trichonephila inaurata. The sequence goes on along the minus strand of BMAV01013411.1, from coordinate 262,637 downwards.
CGGGTTCTGTAATGAGTATTATAATGGGGAAGGCGAATAGTTTTATAGCAGAAATTGCGTTTTCAGTGGATTACGAAGATTGTCATTTTTGTTCCGAAAATATAGTTAATGTCAAAAGGTGTCTTATTTTTTTGTATGTTAATGAAGACCTTATGTAACGATTTGACTATTTATTTTATGTAAACAGTGTATATAATTAATTTTACCGTTGAATATCTTTAATTAATTAATTAGCTCTAACAGATAAAATTTAGCGAAGTTGAGTATTTTGCTTATGTATATCTCTTAATTTTCAATGAAATGATTAAAAAAAAAGTGTTGCATGAAAAAAAAAACTGCAGTAAATCATAATGTGGTAGATAAAAGGTTAACATAAACGCGATAGAATGTAAAAGGCTAAATGTACATAAAAAAATTATATAGTTAACTTTTCTAACGCAGCCTTAAAGAGGAAAACTAAACAAAAAGTAATATGTAGAAAAGTAATCGTCATGAAAATCACGCCATTGGTCAAATATTTCTCTTTCATCCCATTCTCAGTTATTTTTGATATTCTAGCGACGATAGTATTTAAACAAAGAATGTAAATAAAGCCCCAGCAGGTGTCTCTCCGGAGGTTGTTCTTCGGGAGCGCGATGGGATGGCTCCAGTCGGAGTATGGAGAGCACTGACGCAGGATGCAGGGATCCATCACGTTGCCATGGAGATGGGATCCAAACAACGGCCACACGTGTTGCAGCGACCGACTCGTCCGGTGAGTAAGAGAAGGGCTCCCCCAATCATCGTCTCGAGAGGACATTTTTTTTTAAAACGGAGGGAGAATCTTTGATGTTCTGTGAATACTGTCTGTTCTACCAGAAGCACCCTCGAATGACTTGAGAGAAGATTTTATTCGGAAGCACGCATGTGTATCTACGATATAAATCGTCGATTTTGTTCTAAAAATGAACCAGTGATATAAGTTAGGTGCATTCAATGATTTGGTGTCTATTGATAAAGTAATACGGTGGGGCGAGTTTTTGTTCCAAGAATTGTTACATGAATGTGTTTATCAATTACTGAACAGTAGACTGTGTTTATTTCTCAATTGAAACTGATTTTATAAGTGTTCTGCGTTCAATCATTAGCAGCTTCTAGAATATTACAAAGACAGATCTTGCGCATAGAAAGCGAAACGATCTTTGGGATTATTTTCACTTAAAGACGATAAATTCAAGGATTTTATTCGGAAAAAAAAATGTGATGGCTACCATGGTAACATTTTTTTATAGATTAATTTTGCCAATTTTACATTGATATGTTAAATATTTTTTTTTCGCTTATAATTTGTAAGAAGGTTTTTGCAGCCTTTTATTAAGATCATTGCCAAATAGGCTTCATTGATTAAAATATTGTAAGGGTAATAATCGCTTGATTTTTGTGGCCTTGGAGTGGAGATGGAAATTCGTGATTTCGTGAAAGCAGCCATTTTGTTGATGAAGTACAGTAAATTTGCGAATGATGAGAGAACTGGCTAAAAGCCAGTGTTTGGTCACTGACGCCAAAGTTCTACGATTCTAACATTCGAATTGTAGATTCCAGTTTCCGCCAGATTAAATAGTTTCGGCGACGCAGATCTTTGAAATTTGATCATTAAATGTTTAACTTTAATTCTACATCAGAAAAGATCGGAAAATGTTTGTTGAATTATGAATATCAATTAACAAATAATGATCAACGTTACTACAAAAAATACAAAAACAGACTAGAATAACCTTTCAAATATTGATTTAAAATTAAACTGCCGACGCGTTTGTAGCTCTCTATAAAAACCTAATTCAATTTTAAATTTTCCTTTTTTAAATTGTATAACTACTACTAAATTAACCAAGAATTGAATATAAACGTTTCTGTTTTATGTTCACCGAAACATAAAAATGTATTTAGACTAGAGAAGTTCTAGGATAAATTTCTACATTTAATATTACAGTTGATTCTTGTGCCTTTGCTTTAATAAAATACTTAAAAAAGTAAAAATTAATATATTCTCGAAATATTACAGTAAATAGTATTTTAAGAACATGAATAGATCATATTCAAATGTTAGAGATATGCCAAATATATTGTAAATGGATTAAATATATTCAGAGAGAAATCAAATATTCCTTATTATGTTTCTAAAAACTATATTTTCTGATATTTGAATAAAAGAAGTTAAAATAAATATCTCGCGATCTACTATTTATCAATATAGCTCAAATAAAATATTTTTATCTAAAAGTTTCTTACAGGAAGGTTAAAACAAACTTGGTTTCAGTATAAATGTAAGAATACTCTTATTCTTTAAGTATATGGAGTACTAAGCAAAATGTTGCTAATATTGAGATCAAAAACAATAAAAGTAAAAATGCAAATCCACATATTTTGAACAAATAGAACATTTGGTATATGGATGCTTATCCATTTATATATTTGAAATAACTGAAAGATCAGAAAACGACACATTTATAAAAGTATTTATTTCAAGTTTAGGCAACACACAACTTAAAACTGGAAAAAGTGCTTTAAGGGAACCATTACCAAATGTTAACTTAATGTTTGATATATTATTTACAGAAAATACTTTATACAGAACTTTTTCCATTGAAATTGTTGTTGCGCTTTATTGAAATAGAATAAATAATTGAGAGCTTAAGATAGTTCGAACAATAGTCGACACCCTATTTTGTGTACAATAGGCCTAAAAACAAAGCTCATAGAATTTTAGAAGGCTTTCTTGTCTGGAATTAAACTGAACACACAAAAACTATTTTCAATATACTTAAGTAACAAAGATATATGTATGTTTGATTTATGTTTTGAAAAAAAAAAAAAACGGTTTATCACTTCTGACACCAAAGCCAAAAACAAGGATCAATATGAATAGGGAGAGCTGCTAACTTTTCTATCTGCAAAACTGTAATGTTTTTAAAAGATTTCTTTTATATTCAAAAGCCATTTAGATCTAATTTCTTAGACAAAAGCGATTTATAAAAATAGAGATTTAATATTTATAAATTAAACATTCCAAAAAAGGGAGAATATGTATATTTTATCAAAACCGACGGTCCATATATTTACCATAATAAAACGAATCCATTGTAAAGGTTAGCGCTACAATATTATTTAAAGTATATAGTTTTTTTTTATTTAGAGCAATTAATTACTATAAATGTCCTATATTTCGCTCCATAACTAAGAGAAAGACGAATTATCAGATTACAACAGTCCATTAAATCAAGGTAAAACTTTCAATGACAATTGCAATAAACCTCATATAAAATTGTGTCTCTTCCGACAAAGCACTGAATGTCTTTAAAGTTAATACAAGATAAAAAACAACTAGGATACATTTCTGTAGCAGCACTTATATGAATGGATTCTCAAGAATCGAAATATCTTCTGTCAAAAGTCTGCATTCAATCGGGATTTTTCAAAATTTGGAAAAATAGCTGGTTCGAGGTCCCGGACGATCGAGATATTCAATTAGCAAACTGACTTTTTTAAGCATATGTATTCAAAAAAGTTGTTAAACAATTTGAGCACTTGATCAGAAAACTATGGTTATTGTCTTCTATTGAATTTCCTACTCACTGCAAACAAATCCTGATATTTTTCTCGACTGAAATCGAAATCAAAATAATTTACTTAATAACTGAGACTGTCAAATACTGATTGTGGATATATTTTGCTGTACGAAGTATCTGACTGCCATTATTGCATGCTACACAGTCAATGCCGTAACTATGTTCAGATTTGTGATTCGAATTTGATTTTCTTTATTAATAACTGCAACATTCAGAGGAATACTAATTTAAAGTACTCTATTCACACACACATCAAGGGTCAACACATCTGTGGGCAATAACTACATCTACAAGGCACTTTTCGGAGGATACAATTGTTATAAAACGACCCAGTGGTTCTACAAGACTAGCTTCTTTGACTAAAGGTGTATTTTCTATTGCAATAGTTAAATCTACCAAACAAGAGTGAAATTGTACTCATCTAGACTGTTTGTAGACGACGCTCAGTGCTGAGGATACAACCACGTTAACAACTGCCATTCTAAGGAGGTAGTAATTGTATTGCAGCAAAGGCAGGTGTAATTACATGACCTGGCTCTATGACCAGGGGTAAGGGTTGCTGTCGTGTTCTGCACCTACACGAAGACAACACCCGGTTCTTATTGCTGGGGGTGGTAATGCTGATTTATATGGCAGCTGGTGCCTGGCTCTTCCAGTGGTTGGAACACCAGAACGAGACAGACGATCGTGAACGTTACTGGGAGATATACAGGAAATTCTTGGAAAAGTACAATGGCACTGTGGACCCAGCGGATGTGGAAGTACTTTTGTGGGAGTATGGGAATGCATCGGCATCTGGGATCATTCACAAAAGACCCCGATGGGACTATCCAGGGGCTTTCTACTTTGTGGGAACAGTCGTTTCGACAATAGGTAAGTCATTTCCCTTTTACTTTCAGATTTTTAGCTAGGAATCCGCTAATTTTTTTTTGACAATATTATTTTTTTAATACGTTATTTAGGTGTTATAGAGACATCAAATAACTGGCAATTGTATTTCTATCAAATGAGGAGAATAAGAAAAACGAACAGAATTTTAAAACATACCGAGATTGCTAAAAAGTAGCTGAAGTGGGATTTTTACTTGAAGAAACTTCGATATCGTGTAGGAACTTCAAAGTACTCCTTTTTAAAAAAGAATTTTGCTTTCTCTTGATTTCAAACAAAGGTATTCTGTTCCATAGCTCCCTACTAAAAAGAAGTCATATGCCTAAAAAATCATTTAAAAGATTTTAGGAATAAGAAGTTAAATGTTGCCTTTTGATCTCGCGTATACAATAATTGAAGTCAATACATCTTTTCCCACGTTTAATTATATTGTGAAATTTTTCATAGCACTTTTTTTCATAATAATTGTTAAGCATTGTAAGAGTACGATAATCTCTTCTGTTACTAAATAAAAGAAACAAAAAAGATCTTTAAAATAACTCTCTTGTTTGAATAATTAACCATTAAAAACAAAATTATAAAATCAACTTCACACTTAAGTTTTGTGATACCGCCCCCCTTTGGTGACCGTATCTTTGATTGTCAGCGTGAGCTTAGAGGTGTAGGATTTGCAAAATGAATATATATTTTTAATTCATTATATGACTTTATTAAGAATAGAACTTAAATGTCTAACAATTTAGATAAATTTAATTAAGCGAGAATCTATAATGAACAACACACAATGATAGTTAAACCGAATCGCGTAATTTAGACCACTTTCTCTTAAGTTATAATTATTTTATCCGTCTACTCTCACTTCTAATAATATTACAAGTACTAATATCAAATAATCAGTACTATCTTAATCCAAACTTAGATTCAATCTTTATGTGGAAACGACTGGGCGCGCGTGCAATGGTATGCACCTTGTATTAATGGCTGGTTTTCCAGGTAACTTCACGATTGGCTGTCAGTTCACACTACTCTCTATCACACATACCATTCCCCAAAATTACCATTTCACTTACTGAAACTTCCGTTATTTAAAAGCTATCTTATTTGCATTTCTTTTTCACATTTCGCTTCTTGGTTTTTGGTTGGAAAAGAGTTGCCATTAATCTTGGCCACCAAAGAACCCAGAGGTTATGTTAAAGAAAAGACGCGTGAGCCCTTCACAGTTTAATAAAAATTTTCATTTTTGTCAACTCTAATCATTACCAAAATGTTTACAATCTCTGAAAGCATAATACACACATATAGATATATAATATCTGCAACTATTCTAAATTAAAAAACCATTTTTCAAAAATAAGTTCATATATGTCTCGTAAGTAAAAAGTACTAAATGAGATTGAATTGAATTTTTCTCTTGAATATCCATAGAAAAATAATGTTCCGAATTAGAATTTTCTGCTTTTTATAATTATGATTAATTGGATAACTTGGTTTTATAAATGAATTTTCTAAGCCATTAATTCTCAACCAATGTGCCGTGGAACTTTTGAGTGCCGCCAATTTCTTGAAGTGAACTGTCAATTTTTTTAAAAAAATTATCTATTGTGCTGGGGGAAAAATTTAAAAATTCGAAACCGAATCATTTGGTCGTTATATATATTTATATATAGGAATAAACTATTCAGAAAATTGTTATTGACTATTTGACAACACTAGAGGAGAGAAAGTTATTCATTACTTCCCAAATTTCTATATAAAATGAGTCCATAATCCATTTGTGATAATAGATACATCTGTATATGAATTCACTTTGAATGAAGAACTAATTTCGCTCTGTATAATAATAGAGATTTAATTTCAAAACATTCAGATGAGTCAATTCATTTTGGATTAAAATTAGAGGTGATAATCTCATAATTGCCAAAAAAACTTTTAAAATGTTGTTACAATTTTCTATGTCTTATTTGCGTAGATACGAATTTTCAGAATTACCAAGTATAAAAGTGAAAAGAAGATCTAGACTTTTAAATGTGTAGATGAGGAAATGATAGTGACATTATCATTTTTATGACCAAATATAAAAGAAATTATGGAAAATCACCAAGCTAAAGTTTTGCATTAAATATATTCTTATCACTCAACTAACTGCATGGCCTGGTCCTGCATGGGCTCTCTCTACCCTTTTATAAAAATTTTCCCTTCCCTTCACAAAATCAGAACTTCCAATATTTTTTTTAAAGTTACTGTTTTCCCCACCCATTTCCGCTTTTCCCGGCGTTGCACGGGCTTTTACCGAGAGTATAACTTAAAATTCCCTTTTTCGAAATTTTTTCACTTCTTTTCATAGTCCGACAGGTTTCTTTTCACTCCATTTATATTCCTGGCACTGCACGAACATTTTTGAATGCATAACATATATTGCCAAGAAAATTCCCCTTCCCCTCTCGTTGTCAGCCCTTCCTGGTGTGCGTGTGGGATTTCTATATTAACGTCATTAAAATTTTCTTTTCGAAATTTTTTCCTCATATTTCTTGTGCCAGACCCGTTTCTTTTATCTCTATAGTCCGTTACAGTGACCCATTATAGGCGTTACAGTGGCTTTTTTGAGTATAGAACTATTTTCCCTCTCCCCTCCCCCAGATACAAGATTTATCTTCAAATTTCGATCAATGACTTATAAAAAAAACAATATCACTTTAGTTAAAAAATTATAAATTTAAAGCTATAAAAGAAAACAATTCTGATGCTGATACACCGCTGGCCACCGTAAATGCAACACCAAGAAAGACAAGAGATAGCACAAGAAAATTAATTTTGTAGATAACTTGTTGACCAAGTATCAAATGATTAAATTTATAGACTTCTGTGAAGTGTGGTTCCTGCCAGAATCAGTAGCCAGAGTAGCCGCCATTGTTGGAGATCAACGCTGCCACACGCCTCGGCATTGATTCAAAGAGACTTTGGATGTGTTCTTGGGGTACAGAAGACCAAGCAACTTCCACACGTTGCCCAAGTTGATCTGGTGTGGCAGCTGGGGGTGTA
>BMAV01013411.1:220528-255005 GCA_019973955.1 Trichonephila inaurata madagascariensis | reverse complement strand
CTCTTTGAATCAATGCCGAGGCGTGTGGCAGCGTTGATCTCCAACAATGGCGGCTACTCTGGCTACTGATTCAAAGAGACTTTGGATGTGTTCTTGGGGTACAGAAGACCAAGCAACTTCCACACGTTGCCCAAGTTGATCTGGTGTGGCAGCTGGGGGTGTAATAAGGGTCAATCATTGAGCAACCATGGACCACATGTTTTCTATCGGCGAAAGATCCGGAGAACGAGCCAGCCAGGGAAGCAATTCAATCTGGTGATTGTCGAAGAACCTTTGGACAATGCGTGCCACGTGTAGTCGCGCATTACCCTGTTGAAATATGGTTGTGACCAAGCCCTGAAGGTAAGGAAGGACAACTGGCTCCAACACCTCGGAGATGTAGAGCTGGCTGTTTAAAGTACCGGCAATGCGTAGTAGAGGAGTGCGAGAGTGATATCTAATACCGCCCCATACCATAATATTCGGTGCACGACCAGTGTGGCGGTGCATACCGTAGTTGTTTAGCATCCTCTCTCCCCGGTGTCTCCAAAATCGAATCCAACCATCGTGGTATTGCAGACAGATGCGTGACTCGTCAGTAAAAAAAACTTCATTCCATTCTCCCTCCCACATCCTTCTTTCATCACACCATTGGCGGCGGAGACGTCTGTGGTTCTGCGTCAAGGGTAGACCAAGCAATGGATGTCTTGCATACAGACCACTCTGCTGTAAATGGCGTCGAATGGTACTCGCAGACACTGAATGATGCGTTACAGACTCAATGTGCTGTGCTATGGCTCGTGATGTGACTGAGCAATCCGTCTCTGCCATGCGCACAATTTGCCTGTGCTCACGTGAAGTGGTGCACTGAGGTGGATGCGATCGATCACGTTGGTCCGTCGTACCCTCCTTCATCCAACGGTCACATATCTGCATTACAGTTGTTTGGTTTCGTCCAACACGTCTACCAATTTCCCTGAAAGATATACCACAATCTCGGTAGGCCACTATCCTTCCTCTCCGTCGAACTCGGATACTTGATCAAAAGCTGATCGCTACTTTCTACGAGACATAAATGATCGTTTTTTGAAAAAAACACAAGAAAAACACAATTACCGAATTTGAAATCGACAAATCTCCAAGCCTTAAATAGCGCTTTGAGGTGGCGCCACAGGCGCGCGTGATGTGTGTTTGAGCAGAAATTCTAATCATTTGCATATCTCCCCTCCGCTAATGCATGTTGTAAATTTCATGTTATTTGCATGCTTCCTTCACGGTGTTGCCTTTACGGTGGCCAGCAGTGTAGTAAAAAATCACTTTTATCATTTTTTTTTTATAGATAGTTTCTAAAATAATAAAATAAATTTCAGATTTTCATTAGTCAATCGTTACGTACTGTTAACTTAAAAATGTCTCAAAAATGTATTTTTATCCAAAATGCCCGTTCTTCGCACGGGTTAAGAAGACAGTGGACCATTAAATTAATTTCTTAAATTGTTACCTTAATCAGCTGAAAATGGAATCCATGTAGAGTAATTGATTATTATATTCCATAATTTAAATATATATATATTTTTAGAAAACCTATTTTAAACTGATTTTTTTAAAAAGTTAAATTTTTAAAATTGTTTTAAAAATGTTCCTTGCGCATTGGTTTTTAAAATACGTACATAATTTTTGTTTTATACATTGATGTACTACAACAAAATATATCTGTGCATGAATTTTAAATTCAGAATAAAATTTGATGAAAGAAAAAGAAATATTCTATATTATGTGAAATATTTCACCAATTATCACACATTAAAGGTATTCAAAAGAACACAAAATATGATCCGGGAAATTCTTTAAAAAACTAATGCACAAATTTGTAAATTATATCATCTTTCATAAGTTGTGTAAATTTCAAAGAGATATGACATGATTTGAAACGCAAGGAGCATTTCATGTAACAATGAAAAGGGAAAATTTACAAACTAAGAAAAGTGCATTTTAAACATTTATTTGAGTAAAATAAAAATAATAACTCAGTAATTATAAATAAGAATGACAAAATCCTTTGACAGAATTATTCTATGAATTATAAGGAATATTATTAGTATAAAAAAAAAATCAAAATCACAATTTTGACCAAACTTTGACATTTTGAAGGTCCACCACCCCCTTAAGTTTTAAAAACATAAAAATTCCCCTATTGCAGCAATTTTAATATTTTTTCAGGGAGGGTAAAACCCTGTATGAAGTAGTATAACCAAAAATTAAAATATTTTTTTTCAAATGAATGTCCACATTATAAATAATTTTAAACAAATTGCAATTTGACCGCAAAGTAAATAATAATTTAACGAAAACAAATATTTCAATGTAAGAGAGAAAATTAGCATGATAAAGAGTAAATAGATGTCAATAAATGCAAATATAAATGAAAATTATAATAGAAAAGTGATAGCAGTAGTAAGTTTCTCCTATGGGAACCTTGGGTGAAATAACCTGCAATAGATAAACCGAAAGAAATAATTAATGATGATTAAATTGATTCATTAAATTCTATAAGAAATATTAGGAAACCTTCAACAGGAAAAAAAATCAAATTAGTATTACATGAGGTATGGGTGCAACACTATCTAATATCTCTGTAATACATCTACTATAGAGTATTAGATGTAATTCAATACTAAAAAAATTTAATTAGTATGAACTATATAATTAAAATCTTTCTAAAACAGGTCGCCAGAACCAACAATACTGAATGAAACAAATAATAAACCATGTTGATAAAAAATTAATTATTGAAACAATATTTTTTTGCAATATTTCTATTAAAAATTATAATTTGATTGCAAAGAGCAAACGAATGAATACATACAATGATAAATAACTATAGTGATAATTGAAATATATATATCATATATAGACAGTATAATGACATAAAATATGCATATGATCTCCAAGAAACTATGTGAGGAACAGATTATTAGAAGCTTTGTTAAATCATGATGGTATGAGACGTAAAATCGCTTCAACATTGAATTTTAAGGAAACCCAGAGACAAATATGAGAAAATCTTTTCAAAGTGCATCTTTTTTCTGTGCAAACATTATTTCGATCACAAATGATACAGTTTTTTGGTTTGCAAAATTGTCAGAAGCAAAGTTAAGTCATGACGAAAAATCTGGTCAACATTGAATTGAAAGGAATCCAAAGAAAATATGAGAATATTGTTTCAAAGTGCATTTCCTCATAGTTTCAGCAAATAGCTTCTTGTTAAAAAAATTCTGATTTCTGTGACAATGAAATAGGAATTATAATATTAATTTATATTAAAAAACTATCTAAAACAGAAAAAGTAAGCCTTAATTTTGATGAAATTGCATTAAACAGTTTTGAGCAACAACAACAACAAAAAAACACAATGAAAAATCTTAAATATTTAAAATTGAAAAAGAAATAAAATAAGCAAAAATAAATATAAAAGTAACCTTAGATATAGTAGAAATTATAATATTAATTCAAACCAAAAAGCTACTTTAAATAGATAAATTAAGGTCTAATTTTGATGAAACGACCATATAAGCAGCTCAGAACAAAAAAGCATGTCAAAAAACTTTACACGTAAATAGAAATTCTAACTTAAATCACAATATTGACAATCTGTTAATCCCTATCAGTTTGAATTGAGTGTCATTTACTTTAGTTACATTTTTCTACTTTTTTGTTACAATGGATGGAATTTGCCAATAAAGAAAAAGGATACTTACGTATTGGCGTCACCGCAGCAAAATTTATATACTACGATATCAAAACAATAGATTCTTATGTGAAAAATATGAAATACGTGTTCTTTATATTAAAAAAAGTCAAATTTTGGTGAAAAAAGGGCCACTTTGGCTGTGGTGACTGTGTAAGACGCAAGTATTAGAAAAAGCAGTACTCTTTTTTTTCAATGGAAGAAAATGTTGGTACTTATGTTTTATCGCACCAATGCCAACAATCAAAATAACTCGCCAAGTTAGCAAACCTGATTTTGCAGGCATTGTACGCGCTAAATTAGCAAGCATGTGCTTCGTTTCATGTAATGTCACCAATAAGTTGTGATAATATGCAAGAACAGAAATGTCATAGGAAGATTTTTTGGTACTTGCGTATTATTGCAACGCGATTGGCAACTCTATAATAACTCGCCAAGGTAGCAATAACTATGTTGTCTGCGCAAAATAAAAATATATAATTACAACATTAAAACAAACACCGAAACAATCAACACAGCATTAACTGAACGTATATGAAACCAATTTAATTTCGAATAAATGTTAAAAAAAAAGGCTTAGCTGGAAGAACAATTTTTCGGATAACTGTAAAAAAAATAGCTTAACTGGGAGAGCGATGAAACCAAACATATAAACAATCACCATTAATATTGAAAACTACAAACATGCGAATAAAATAATAAATATACGCAGCCTTATGCGAAAAAATAGTAATTATTAACAAGAAAACAACTTTGACCACACACAAAGTAAATTAAAATCTTCAGCTGAAAAAGAATCGGCAAAATTAAATCAACCCAGAAGTGGTTCGGAATAATCAAATAAAATATAAGAAAAACACAAAAATGTATATTAAACCAACTAAATTTAGAACTATTGAAAAAAAATATGAAATAGGCTTTGCTTGAAGAGTTATGTATCTTCCTATTGGAATACAGTTATAAAATAAAAGCTATTACAAATACTTAAAATACATAAATAAAAAAAATTAACTAAAAAAGAAAATATGTGAAGCTGGTAAATATGTGAAAATATGTGAAAAGCTGGAAAAAAATGTGAAACAAACAGCTGTTTTCTAGTCTCAAATTTTCGAGCGCAAAGAATTCTAAAGCAAATACACTATTGCTAAACCAACAAAACTAAAATCCAGTTGTTGAAAAAAACATGGGAAAATCACTCAAAAATTTAAATAAAAAAAATCTAAAGTGAATTTCGAAAAAAATTCTACGTAGTGCACATAGTGCCAAGTTTTATAATTCTGGGTTGCTTAGTTTGGCACAGGTACAGGTGAAACACAAACTCTTTCTTTTATTAGTATAGATAATTCGGAATTAATTATTCAATAAATATTTTGTCGTTTTTGTTGAACATATAATTTTATTTAACATTGAAAATTATTTTCATAAACTCTCTCTCTCTATTTCACGTAGTGTATTACAGATTAGTAAAATTCTTTTAAACTTATTTAATTGTTGGTGTGCCGCCAAATTTTGAAATTGTTAAAAGTGTATCCAACAACAGTAACAACAAAAGGTTGAGAATCATTGCTCTAAATCAAATGCAATTTCAACCTTTATTAGAGTTTGATGATTTCCTCGAACTTAAATGAATGCCATAAGAACATGCAGTGACTTTTCTATATATATTAACTCTTTTCATGAGACCAATGATTAAAGATCTAATTTCTTCCTTTTTAAATTCATATTTATATAAAATTCTTTGTATAGATTGTTTTTTTTTTATGGAAGTCAGGTACAAAAACCAACGAAAAAAGTAATTATAAATACTCTCAAAAATAAAATTTTACACGCAATACATTTTTAAAAAAAGAAATCCACATAATATTTACATCATAAGGTGAACTAACATTTCTCCTATAAAAGAACATACCAAAATTTAATTATTTTTTAGATTACACTGATTTCAGATGAAAAATTGAACTATTTTCTTTGTATTTAAATAAAGAAGAATGAATGCATTTTTTTCCTGATAAAAACGGATTTATATATATATATATATATATATATATATATATATATATATATATATAATAACTTCTTAACTAACTTATTTAATAATTCTGAGTTTGAGGCACTTCCTAAACTAGATTTAATCTGGAAATAATTTTAATAAGTGCATCATTAAGTTGTGATTAGTAAAAGAGTAAATATAAGTTTGAAATGTAAAAAAACCCTAACGACATTCGCATGAATAAAAAAACTAATTTTTACATATAAAAACATTCTCTGAATTCCTAGTTCTGTTTAATTGTTAACATTTCTAGATGTAGTTTATCACTGAATTATTATTTTTATATTTAATTTAATACGTTTAATTTTTTAATTTCTGAATATGTGAATGATACATAACGCAGATATAAATCCGAATTCTTTTGAAAACTTTTGAAATATTTGTGATTTATTAGGAAAAATGTCTGAAACATAATTATTAAATAACTGACTGAAACTGTGAGTGTGACTTAAAATATTTACATAAATAATATATAATATAATATCAAAATATTCACAAATGTTATAAAAAGTGCTCGATCCTGCAGAACGTCGTAAGGCAACTTGAGATAAGTTAAAACTACTTCTGAAATGTTTTCATTTTAATTTCCTTTTGTAAGTACAATGCTAAGAAAATTACATACAGAGTTCTAGCTTCTAACATATTGTATTTTATCTTAGTTCATTAAAAGGAATTTTTAATTTTACTCCAAATATTTTGTAAAAAAAACTTGGAAAAGATTCTTTAATTTTATTGAAATAATTTTAAACTAAAATTCTTTTAAAACAAGGAAACTTTTAAACAACGAATTCCCTTTATTTAACAAATTACCCCAAATTTACGAATTTATGCAATTGTTGTGTGCATAAATTTATAAATAATATGTAAAGGCAATAATATTAGCAATATACATTTATATTAATGTAAATTGGATGAAAACTTTTATCGATTTAAACCCGATTATGTGTGTGCAGTGTTTTATTATCACGCGAGAAATTTTTCAAAAAAAGATACTAAATTAATCACATTAAGAAACACACAATGCACATCAAAATTTGTTGCAAGAGTTATACTCATGAAAAAAAGTTGACTTCGGAGTAAAAACCGTAAAAATTGCTTAACTGTAGATCAAATTATCTTTCAATTATAAACTGAAAAAAAATGTCCCATAAAAAGAAACTCAAGTATATTTACAACGAATGAATAACAAACAATACACATTTTAACATCATAGAAATGTAACAAATCTCATTCTGAGTTGTTAACACTGAAATTAAATGTGTAAAATATAAGCACAGAAATAAAAATATCATTCACGAAAACATCGAATATAATTGATATCTATGAGAATTTAGTTTTAATAACCGAGCAAACTTTATTTAAATATTAATGATCATAACACTGGATAATTTTTAACGCAGGCATTCTTTAACACAATATAATTTAATTAGGGATACAAAAATGTATTAAAAGATAATAGTTTATAATTTAAGCATGGATATATACGTATATGTATTTTCTTTTAGCAAAAACGATGCTTTTACCTTTTATTTATAACAATATTTTTCGTTTCTAAACTCAAGATAAACTTTAAAATGCCTTATATTGAAATGAGGCAATAAGAAAATATTAAGTATTTTATATAATGTAATGTGCCAAAATTTTTTTATTTTACTATTTATACTAGAAATTCTTTTACATAGTAGTTTCTACTAAGAATTCTATTGTGAAATCTTTATTAAAAATTATGTAATTTAGACCAAAAATGGTATAGTGAAGAATCAATTTTAAATTATTCACAACTTCAGGGGAAAAAAATCACCTGTATTTTTTAATACGTTTCTATATTGATTTCATTTGTAATTATTTAAAACTAGAGCAGAATATAATTTACACTCTGTTATCTTATTGTTAGTTATAATCAAGCGCAAACGATAATTCTGATTCTGACATCGTTAATTTCAATTTGGAAGAAAAATTACACTCTGTTAATGGCAGAATTTGATGCAATAATTAGATGAAAATCAGAGAATTGGAACGCGCGTGATTTGACAGAGAAATCGATTTGGACTAGAATCAATTTTCCTAATTTAAACCTCCAAAAATTTTAATTTATCCGTTTTCTGAAAAAGAGACAATATTTTTTCAACTAAAAGTGTGTGTGTGTCGAATTTCTGAGAGTTGTATGGCAACATCGGATGTGACATGAGCTATAATAAATATCTCTTTGTAGGACTGACGATTACCCTTACAACCATACTATTTGTACTTTTAAGATTCGTAACTAATAAAATACGTTTAATTAAAAAGCTCTTTTTTTTCTTTTCTCACTTGATAGTATTTAAAAATCAGTCAACGATTTATTTAAAAGTGCAGTTGTTTTTATTATCTTAATCTGATTTAAATTCGAAAATGAGTTATAATTTTCCCCTTGTTTATTTTTAATATCTGAAATACGTTATAGAAATTTTATAGGAAATTTTGGGCTGCAATTAACTAAGAATATTGCGAGGTTATTGCACATACTTTTCTTTATTTGCATGCCTGTTTCTTTTATGTTTGGGGCATCAGATGTTCACAAATATAAAGCTGTAATATGTTGCAATCTTTGAATATTCTGTCCAATAGAAACAAATCCTGTAGAATCAGAAATTAGTCCTGAAGTTTTGTTCCTAACTTGATATAAATTGGTATTGTATAGCAATTGGTTCTTGAGTTAAATACTGAAAGCAAATTAATTTAATGGATAGCTGTTTTTTTTTATCAGTTTAAGGTGACTACATTCGGAGCCGTGATTTTGTAATTGTATATTAAAGAATAATTTTTGATATTTAGTGTCAGAGGAAATAGAATATACATATAAAATTGTTTCAAGAATATTATTGCAATAAAAGATTATTTAAATGAAATACTTTGGGAAAAGAAGAAAAAAGTAACATTTTCAAAGCATTCTCCTTTTATGAAAAGTGCTTCCATAATAATAATATTTTACCTAGTTCGATTTGTCTAAAGAAGCTGAACTGGAAATTCTGAAAAATTTACATTGTTTTCAGAAATGCGATCCATTGAAATAATAACCGGTGCTTTTTGTTAAAAATTCTCTACTCTTTGATACAATAAAATAGGAATAAATCCACTCCTAAATTATATATTTCAAAAAATTCAGTTCAATCTCAGTATAGAAGTCCCAGCTTATATACAGTCAAAATATTATACAAGTCGAAGCATTTTTCATAAAAGAATGTTTTGAAAATATGTCATTCTTTCAACGTTTTTTGTCCAAAAATTACATTTAAATAATGTTATTACTTTCTTGAAACAATTTTGTATTTTAATTCAACTGAAACTAAATATCAAAATTATTCATCTATATACACTTTTTTAAAATCATGGTCCCAAACGTCATCTGAGTCGATTTCGTCATCATCTCATTCAGAATAAGGATGAGATTTAACAAATAATTATGACAAACGATAAAACAAAATTTTATCCTTTTTTTCCCTTCATGGAGTAGAACATTATAATTAAACCTACAGTCAGTCAAATACAGTTATCTCTTGAACCTTAAGTTAACCCGGAATCGAAAATTTTCAAAATAATACATTTTATATTGTTATAGATTGTTTATTTTGTTTCAAAAATTATATAATAACTGATGATATTTGCACAAGAAAGGTCTTTAATTTTTTTTTCTTCGCCGAGTGAGGGAAATTAACGATGCACTACTCAGCTAATCGAGGGCGAATGATGAGGACGACACTTGAACTGGCACCCCCTACTCCTAATTTCCACACCAACGAGAGTATGCTTAAACCTCGACATATATTTAACGTGCCTTGTTCCTCTCTTCACGGTGGGTCTTGAGCGGTCCTTGTCTCGAATTCATGATACTCCAGCTACGAGTTTTTTACCTTCACCACTAAACTACCACGGCCTTGAGACACTTGGTTAGCAAACGCGTTAAAGGCCGTATCACACACGTACACGTGTCAAGCAATTTTTCGTTCAATTCGTGCAATTTTTACTCAGTTGCCATAGCAACCATTTTAGAACAATTTTTTGCTAGCGAGCTCAAAAAGTTGTTCCAAATAAAATTGCTTGAAATTCCAGCCAATGGGGTTCTTTGGCGCCCTACGTCATAAACAAGATGGCGGCTCCGTTTTCGTCTAACACTTTAGATATGCCGTATAATATTTTAATGGTGTATAATATTTTATAACGGCGTATAATATTTTAAATAGAATGGTGCTCTATTTTTAGCTTACACCCATCAACAATTGCGCAAGCGAAATGAAAGAAATAATTTTGGATGCTCATTTTCCGAAGCAGAAAAATCGGCGAGTAATTTTTCAATGTGGAGATAGAGCGCGGCTGACGTCAGAGCGTGTCGTTTTGTTTACGGCAACCCTTCCCCCTCAGATTTGGCCAAAAATTGGACGAAAAAATTGCATGAAAAATATACGTGTGATACGGCCTTAAGAATGGACCTGGTTTATATCAAATGATAAGTTTTTAAAAGTTGGAAGATTTGCTTGTTGAAGATTGCACTACTTCCCTTATTATATTCTATTTATTTTCCAAGCGGCGTGTTTTTTTTTTGGTTATTTTTTCTCAGCCACCGCTAAAACTACGATCGCTTGTTTTGAAAACAAAACTCAAGCTATACACCTGTTTTCGGTGTGTATACGTAAAAAGATGTTTATGATTAAAAAAAAAAATAATATTTTTGGCATTCTATCTTGGTAAATATACCAACAGTGTTTCTTTCTGACGTTTAAAATTGTGAAGAAACTGTGGAAAAGAATTTAAATAGCGAAAAGGATTAAGTTTTCCTAGAAGAAATATGACAACAACAGTTACTGCAACTACTTCTGCTTCTGAGAAAAAATTAAGTCCATTGGATGAAAGTTATTATCATATAAGCGGAACTACCTTAAAACTTAGTTATTGGGTTGAACTTATTGCCAAAAGCATTAAAACTTGTGTCTTTTGTCAGCAATGCAAAACATAATGTGAAAATCATGATTTCTCCACAAGAAGCTGAGCTTACACTAAAATTAGCATTATTCTATGATCATTGTAATTTTATACATTTTGTTATTAATTTCTTATTCGAGATAATAGAAAATTTTTTGATTATTTTTTAGTAAAAACTAGATTTACTTTTGCATTAAGATGTATTGAAAAAAAAATATAATACTCGATCTCACCCCTCCCAACAAAAATTTAATGTTTCACGGAAGGTTTCCTATTTTCATGTAATGAGGCATTGCATGTTCTTCGAAATCGGGTGGAATATAGTTCAAATACTTATTTAATTTTTACTTACTAAGTATGACTTTATAAAATACATTTCAATAATAAAAAAGAACAATAATCCCTTACCTTTTTCCCACGTAAATGCAGGCTCCTTCAGTAATTATGTGGCTTAGTTCATTTTGTAGCGACCATTAGATCCTTTTTGTATATTTTAAAGACGTTTTTTTTTTTTTTTTTTTATATTCATAAATAAATATAATCAGTAAATTGAGAAAAGTGTATTTTATTTCTCACGAGTGAAAAACCTTAATTTAAAAGAGTACTCACATGTTAAAAATGGATTTTTACTTGTGGGAACGGTTAAATAAAATCTCAAAATACGGTGTTTTCAACACCCCTCTAGGTGACCGCGCTAGCCTGATGGTTGTGGTCAGAAACTTGTAAGCGGCATGTCATGACGTTGAGCCCCAGTGCCACTGAGTGAATGGATGAATATTAACGTCGCACTGTTCAGCTACGGACCTCATGGTCAAGTGACGAAGACGACACCTGAGCTGGCAACCCCCCTCCAGTGCCACTGACGAGTGGCCTTGTAGAGGGGAGGATGCGCGTTGAATCTGTCAAAGTTCTCCCGTTGACGTGGAGCGGCAGCTTGAAGAGAGGATGCTAGCGGCAGAGCGTCGTCATATCACAGAGGTTCAAAATTACAAAGTATGTTGCCCAATATTCTCACACAATTTTGAGGGCTGCGGTAACCGAGTGGTCAAGGTATCGGATCATGCCAGGCATGTCATGAGTTCGAGCCCAGTACAACTAAAGACCCGCCGTGTAGGGGAGCGATGCACGTTAAATATGTCGAGAGCTCAAAAGTCCTCCCTTTGGTGGGGTGTGGTAGTTAGGAAAAGTGGTACCAGCTCAGGTGTCGTCCTCGTCACTTGACCATAGTTCAAAATGACGAGGTTCGTCGCCAAACGCCCTCATGTAGCTGAACAGTGCGACATTAATATTCACTCACACACAATTTTGAAGTGTGCGTCAGACTTTTTTTTTTAAAAAAATCAAATCAAATCAAAGTGGATATATTTAAGTTCGTTTTTATAAGATTCGAATATTAGAAAGTTGAGAAATATCACTCTATAGGCTATATTATATAAGGAGGAGGAATTATATGTTGCAAACTATAAAGTTAAGAGCCTTTCGCATAGTTATTTAAATAAAATAATTTTAATTCTTATTCGATTTCGTGATATTTAGTAATTCGAATTCAAAGAACTTGTTGCTTATCTCTTGATGCTATGAGCTATTTTATACTGATTTAAGTCTCGCTAATTTATATTTAAAATCACATTAAAAAAATTCAGATAGTTTTAAACAGTAAAATTTATATTTTATACTTTTCATATATTTTCTCTAATCGACTACAAATATCTGTTTTCGTTAAAACCATGCAAGCGAAGAACTTTCAGTGGTCATTCGTGCTCAGCGTGCCACGATTTCGAGCTTTAAGGCCACTGAAAACATGGCATGTGCACGTTAAATCTGTCTCTCCGAATGACGCACTGCAGAACCAGTGGCATGCGTGCCATTGATGGCATGTGACACTACGTTTTTGGCACGCAAGTGATCAAAAGGGTTTGCATTTTACTTCAAAATAACAAAGTTCGCTATATGGAGTATTACGAACAAACGCGAGTGATCGGTCGCGGGGAGCACACTCGTTTTTTATTGTCTTGCCTTAATTACGTCGTAGATTACTACTGTTTATGATGTAAAATCTGTCTACGCATAGCATAGTCAATTTCATTGACACAACTGTATTTTAAAGTTTATCTGGGTAATATTTACGATTTTTAACTGTTATTTATATATATAACATGGCTTGTTCAACAGAAGAACAAAAATGGCAAGATAGTAAGTGTAACAGAGAATTTCAAATTTGGTGGACCCAGAAACAGAGCATTATATTAGTAAAAGTTACAAAGCGGTGTTTTTTTTCCGTTCTGGAATAGTGGTAAGCAGAACATCGTCTGTAAAACGGTATTTTGAAACAAATCACAAACCCTCTAGTCAAAAAAAAGTGAACCACAGCAAAAAAAAATTAATTGCTTAGAAACCGTTTGGCAGATGACGCAATTCAGCATGTATTCTACAAAAAGAGAGTAGCATCTTACAATTCTAATATAAATTATTTGTCATCCACACTTACACATAATCTGCAACAACAGAAGTCACATTAATATTACTTTAATTTGAATTATACGCGATTAAAACATTTATAACTATACAGTGCAAAAGGTATTTTTTCGTAGTAAATAGAGTTTTTTTGTGTTGTTAGAACTTAGTTTTATTATTTTCCCAATAATTACGTCAAAATTATTTGTGAGGGCACGTCTATACCTCATCAAACACTTTTTTTTAAAGAAAAAATGGCACGCTGATCCATAAAGGTTCACCACCCCTGGCGTAGTGTGTTAGTTTGGCGAAGGGGGCTCAGCTCAGGTGTCATCCTCGTCACTTGACCACGATTAAGAGGTCCGTCGCTAATAGCCGTCGTGCTGCTTTGTAGTGCGACGTTATTCAACTCTCTAACTCGCGAAAGAGCATAGCATCGTGAAGATTTCCCCTCACCCTATTCTACAGCAAGAAAACTTCTTAAATTTAAAAAGCAAGCTTAAAATCGAAATTAAACTCTTTTTATATAATTTTTGTTCCTCAAAAATAAAAAAAATCAACAACTTTATTGAAGTATAAGATTTATTTGAAATGTGAGTGTGTGTAATTATAGTTAAAAATGTAAAATTTAATATGTGTGAAACAAAAATATTGAATGGTTGGGCAAGAAAAAAAAATGAATTGAATATAAAACTAAAATTAAGTAGGAAGCGTATTTTTAAAAAGGAAGGAATTGAAATTGGTTTGAAATGAGGTAAGTACTTGTTCAATACTTTCGATAACAACATGAAAAAAAAATTAAAATACGTTTTATTGATATAAAACAGAAAGCATGATGCCAATATGTAAACATACACTAATGGCCACATACAATGAAACACCCTGAAGAAAAGATGCAAACCATGTGAAATTTACATCGTACGTTGGCGATGATGAAATATGTAAATCATTAGCATTATAGCCCAGACGCATATCACGGGCGACCGTAGCACCACCCGCAAGCACTGTATACGGGGAGAACAGATTGGTGATTTGAAGTACGGTAATCATTTTTCGTGCGTATTTTTTTTGCGTGAACTCTTTACCTACGCCACGTGGAAGATCTAGAACGTCTCTTGACTAAGTTTCTGAATTCGACTGAGGAAGGAACAGGATCCCGAGAGGGAGTGCAGATTGTTCTTCAGCGAGTTGGACGAAACCAAGCAACTGTGATGTGGCTGGTTATCACTGAAAGCAGGAGGAAACGTCGGACCAACGGGGCAGAGCACACCCACTTCGTTGAACCGCTGCCCGTGATGACAGGCGGATTGTGTGCATGGCAGTGATGGATCACGCAGATTCAGTCTTTTATGCCTCATTCGGTGTCCGCTCGTACGCCGTCTTCAGCAGAGTGGAAGGCGCCCTTAATTTCGTTTACCCTTGAGTGCAAACCACAGGCGTTTGCACCGCCAAAGGTGCGATTCGGACAACGGAATGAAACGACGTTGTGTTTACTGACGAATCCCGCTTCTACCTGCAATATCAGGAAGGTTGGATTCGAATTTGGAGATTATCGTGGTGAGAGGCTGCGGAACTGTTGGGTTATCATGGTTTGGAAGGGTATTGGATTTCACTGCCACACACCTCCAGTACGCATTGTTGGTACAATGAACAGCCAGCGCTACATCTCTGAAGTGTTGGAGCCCATGGTCCTCCCATACAT
This sequence comes from Trichonephila inaurata madagascariensis, assembly GCA_019973955.1. Taxonomy (NCBI): domain Eukaryota; kingdom Metazoa; phylum Arthropoda; class Arachnida; order Araneae; family Nephilidae; genus Trichonephila; species Trichonephila inaurata. Next base: position 240,116 of record BMAV01013411.1, on the reverse strand, counting down.
TCAGCACTTGCCATCAGCCATATTCCAACAGGATAATGCGCGATCACACGTGGCACGCAATGTTGAGATTTCTTCTTTACCATCAGATTGAATTGCTTTTTTGGCCTGCTTGTTCTCCCGATCTATCTCCAATCGAAAACGTGTGGTCGCACAACGGGGGGGTCGCACAACGCCCGGGATACACCATCCGCTGCTACATCAGATCAACTTTGGCAATATGTGGAAGCTGCATAGACCAAGGATACAGCCAAAACCTCTTTGATTCTATGCCGAGGTGCGTGGCAGCGGTTATAACCAGCAATGTTGGCTACACTAACTACTGATTCATTCACTCGTCACAAGAGTCTGTAATTTTAATCGTCTGATCTTTGTACAACATGTTATCAGCCAAATAAATTTCGCTCTGATATCTCTGGTCCTCTTTGGTTTTGCATTTTGTGTGGCCAGCAGTGTATTTAACATGAAGATACCATTAAAAATATTGTATAAACTTTACTTACTACATATTTTTCTATCGTTCCGTGGTAATTTATATGAAGGAATAAAACTGATAAGAACAAAAGAAAAATATTTGTCTTCCAAAATAAATAAGGATTTATTTGGAGGACCACATCTTTGACTCTCCCACGAAAGGATTCCAAATCTGGAATAGAACTGGTGAAAATTCTCAGAAACTATTATCCTTTATATGTGTGTATATCTGATTAAAAGACCAACAAAGGAACAAAACTAGTATATTTTTCTTCGAAACTAAGATTATGTGGATTATACATCGATTATTGTGCAAGCACTACCTTAGAATGCTTGGAAAAAATACTTTATTTCTTGGAAAAGGGTCATAAAAGCTTTTTAATTTCAAAGAAAACGGAATTCTTCGAATTTAATGCCAAGCTTTGCTCAAATAGAAAATTAGATGTAATTCTTCATTTATACTTTTATTTATTTAGTTTTAAGGCTACACGGAACCCTTTTGCAAAAATTTTTTTTGGAGACAGTTTAAGTAAAAATAATCGATGTTTTATAATAAGATTATATTATTAGGCTGATTCTGTAAGTAAAAAGTCAATTTGACCAGCCATTATTTTACAATTTTAAAAAAATTAGGAATTTTTGAAGTTTTTTCAAACTTTTATGAAATACTAAATTTTTAAATTTTTTTAGTCATTTTAAGTTATTTATATTTCTTAGGTTATTGTTAACAAAAGTTAGTAAGGATTTGAAAATCTATTCCCTTGTTGATTTTTAATAATTATTTTTCTAGAAAAACCTAGAAAAAACACGAAATTTTTTAAAATATCAAATTTAGCATTTTTTAGAAAAATAACTAGAAGTTTCAGCCCTACATCCATACTTTCTTTTATAGAACATACGTTTGGGAGTATGTACAAAAATTTTCAAGACTATCGTGAACAGAAAAAAAACCTTAGGGATTAAAAAACACTTATATCATCGATATTGAAAGTCTGAGAAAAACGCATTTAAAGTTTGTGAAGTCATAAAACAAAAACTTATAATGTCTGTAAAACTCTAATTTTTTATATGTGATTTTTCAATGTATATGCTCTGCATAAAACACTGTTTTAATTAAATATGACTGAAAAATAATATTTTTAATTCAAAATATATTTTTGCATAATATTGATAGCATTTGTAAAAACGTCAGTTTATTCAGTTTTATCTCAACCTAAAATTTTCACAAAAGTTTTGAAACACAAAGCACTTATGTACCAAGTAATAATGATACTAACTTAAGCTAAAAATAGTCAGGTTTGCTCATAAAATTAATTTTTTTTTCAGTTTAAAACAGGGATAGCTTAGGAAGTTTTAGCTCTTGTCGCACGACTTTAAAATACTAAAATATATTAGTACAATATATTTAGTATAATGTAGTTTGGTACATGAAGGAAACATTAAGTTATGTCTGCAACACGAATTCAGAATACTTTTAGTCAGAAGTCTAATTGCAGAATCAGCAGAGGACTGATTTTTAGATACATCATTTTCGGCAGTATTCCATCTCTTTGAAATATTGCTTGAATTGGCCATGAAATTAATCTTAATTAATTAATTATGAGAACTCAAAAAACTCAAAACATAATCAATCATAATTGATTTTAGTAACGAAAATCGGAATTAATAACCATTTCAAACTAAAAGCTCAAAAATATTTTTAAATAATTCAATTTAAGAGTGGAAAAATGCTTTAAAATGAAACCGAAACCAAAACAATAGTATATTTTTGACGATCATAAGCGTTCTTTTTTCAATTTCTACTATTTGCTCACTCTCTTCCTATATATATATATATATATATATAACTTGTTAAAATTTTCAATCGTTAATAAAATGCTTTCTATTCACATCCAATTAAGTTAAAATAAATTTTTTACAACTTGTAGTGGATGACACTTGTTAAAATAGTTTTTTGAAAAATTAATTCATTAATTAAATTAAATTAGTTAGCTGTATTTGAAGTCAACTTAGAATCGTCTCCATTGTTGTATCAATGTAACTGTTAAAATAATGACAAAAGTTGGCACCGAAAACCAGTTTTTCAGCCAAACTAGCCAAAACGGGTGTGCATTGTTACAACAATGCAGACAAATCACACATATGCTCCTTTTTCAATTCCTACTTTCTCTATTAGTTTCTTCTCTTCCCTATATATCTTTATATATAAAAATCTGTGTGTGTGTATGTGACTAAACTCCTCCTAAACGGGTGGACCGATTTTAAAGAAATTTTTTGTGTCTATTCCAGTGTACTCGAGAATGGTTTAGATTCACAATTCGGTCTGATATCACAATTAGTTAAAGATATTAATTAAAAACATTAAAAACATTCAACTCAATAATCACCTGCATTGTTGTAACAACGTTATTGTTATAAAAATGACATAAGTTGGCTTAGAAAATCGATTTTCAGCCAAACTGGCCAAACTGGGTCTTCATTGTTACAAAAATGCAGACGAATCATGCTTTTAAACGTTTTTAATTAATATCTTTTCAAATAATCTTTATATATATAATTCTTCTGTGCGTGTGTATGGGACTGGACTCCTCCTAAGCGGCTGGACTGATTTTGATGACATTTTTTGTGTAGGTTCAAGTAGATTCTAGAATTTTTTAGATTCACAATTCGGTTCAATATCACAATTAGTTAAAAAGATATTAATTAAAAACTTTAAATCGCATAATTGTTTTACCCCTGTGTGCTGTTTATTCTGCTAATGCATGGCAAGAAAAAAAAGTAAGAGGGGAGAATTTTCCGATATTTTCGCTGTTTTTAAAATTGCAATCTAATTTTTCTATAAATATCAGACAGAAAATAACTATAGAATCGGAAAGATTATTCATTTTGCCGCGATACGGCATATATCTTTATATATATAATTATTCTGTACGTGTGTATATGACTGGAATCCTCCTAAACGGTTGGACCAATTTGGATGGTATTTTTTGTGAGGGTTCAAGTGGATTCAAGAATGATTTAGATTCACAATTCTGACCGATATCGCAATTAGTTAAAAATGCGCCAAAATTGTGTAAGGGTGCGCGATTGTTAATAAAAAAATCGTGGGTAATATTCTTGTGGCCACTATTTTGAGCAGCAAACTTCAAGGTGAAGTACCACAGATCCCAATGATTATTTCAGACTCACCTACCCATTCAAATGTTTGCAATTTCCAATTCGCTTGGTATTTGCTTTGACCATTAATAAGTCAGAAGATCAAACAATGACAATTTGTGGCTTAGATTTAGAAAACCCTTGCTTTTCGCACGACCAATTATATGTTGCATGTCCGAGGTTTGGCAAACCATCGCAATTGTTTGTTTATACCCCTCAAGGATTAACCAAAAACATTGTACATTCAATGGCATTACGATTAACTTATTTTTCGTGCATTAAAAAAATATACCTGCTATGAAAATAGCTCGAGTTTTATCTTTTTTACACTTAATCAAAACAAGTTTAAGTATCTATTCAGAATAGGTTCTATATTCAACTTAGTTCATAGTAAATACATACTCACACGCAATCGGTAGGTCGAATTGTGGTAACTGTACATGTGATGATGTCAGGTATTGTAATATAACTTTCTTTATAAAAAACTTTCACCAAAACGGTCCAGATTATTACAAATTATTCAAAAAAGTTTGTAATTTTCGGATTTATGACTTGTGTACAGGACAACGTCTGTCGGGACTGCTAGTATATATATATATATATATATATATATATATATATATATATACCGTAAAATCCGGTGTATAACGCGCACTTTTAACACAAAAAATAAGATCGAAATTTAAGGGTGCGCGTTATACGCCGGGTATAAAAATGATACCTCCAAAAATAAAAAAAAAAGAAACGTGATAAAAAGCACTTAGACATCTACGAAGATCGGAATACTGTTTATTTAAAAGAAATACCATACATTAAGAACTTAAAGGGTTATTTTTCAAGAAATATACTATTTTTCTAAATCCTTATATAATACCTCGAACAAATAGCTTTAAAGCATAATAGCAATGCTAACGTACATTGCAGGTTCTTTCGTAAAAGAGGGTGTGTGCGTTATAAGGCGAATGTACCTCAAAATTAAAAATTTTTAGCTTGAAAGTATAGGTGCGCGTTATACGCCGGATTTTACAGGTATATATTGTATTGTACGGTATATATATATATATATATATATATATATATATATATATATATATGTTGTTCAAATTTTTATTTGTAATAAAATACTTTCTATTCATCCGTTCAAAGTAGGAATTGACTTAATTTTTTTTTTATATTACTTGTGTGTGTGTATTTAAATAGAATTTAAATTTTCTTTGTTAAATAGAATTTTTCATTTTTAATAGAATTTTTTAGTTCAGGACTCTCGTGATGTAATTAGAAAATATTTATTTTATGCAAAAAGTTGACATAAAAGTAATTCATTTTGAATTTGAAATTTTTTATAACAGGGGTGGGCAAATAGCAGCCAGTAAAAAATTTTTTGTGTCCCTCCAAGGCAGTCTGTAAACTAAATGCAGAGAAAATTTTCTCTACATTTTTGGGTCGACATATATTTGAGATCAAAATTTTTCTTGAACGAAGATCAAGAAGAAAAAATATGGATACTATTTGGCTGTCATTAACTTGCAGAATGTGATGCGAATTTCAACAAGCAGCTTCTGATTTAAAAAGAAAATGTGGAAAATTTGATATTTGTTACTTTTAATTGATTCTAAAATTAAAAGTTATAGACAGCATGAAATAAGCACAATGAATAAATGGAATAAAACTTCCTCAAAGTTATTTAACTTTTGTTTATTGATTTTTATGTTGCAATTTATAACTTTTCTAAAATGCAAAGTTAAGTAATGAATGCAATCATTTTAAAAAGATCTAGCCCTCCTGTACTCTTCGCTCCCACAGTGTGACCCCTAGAACCAATACAATTGCCCACCCTGTCTTAGATGGAAACCAGTTAATGAAACCTTATAGGAATACACTTTCTTGTTTATGTATGCATACCTGCCCTCTTCTCTTGGCATTTCAATTTATTGTATGACTCTACATTCTCTCTCTCTACAAGTTTTAGTTATCGAAGTCTTGGCTATTGGATTGAAAAGTATTCCTATCCCCCTCACCTCTTGATTTAAGAAAAGACAGGAGTTTCTAAAACTGTCATTTGCGCCCCTTGGTTTCCTCATTTTTAGTGGATCTCTACTCAACAAAAGAAGGAAACGCCGTATCCAAAAACTTCTTTCTTCGCGGATACAAAGTCAGCTTTTGTGGGTCTAATGGTTCAAAAACGAAAATATTCATCTCTAACGCCTTGGGGTTCGATTTTCGAAAAGCCCGTTGTTCCCCAACCTTTTTATCACCACGTTGATTGCTTACATATTTTAAATTGTTCTGATTTAATAATTTTAATTTAATGGTATTTAAATTTACATTTAAAATAAAATAGAGTTACATCAAAAATGAACATAAAATGATGAAACTTACTAGAACACTACACAATAGTAAATAAAATGGAAATATTTTAATATTCCTTGGGCCGCCCGGTATCATTTGATACCAGTTCGCTGCCCGAGAGTTGGGTATCACTGCCCCACACCTCCTGCAAAATTTAGTCTTTAGATTTATTAGTTGCAGAGATCACTTGATGTGTGAGAGAGTTGTTTTTATCCTGTTTATACATTTTGAGATATATTTCGGTTTAAAATTTTTCATTTAAAATTTTAAGGCGTATAAATTATGCCCAAATAAATTAATTTTTAAATTATTTTTAAAATCATTTTAAATATTTAACAAACACTATTTTTAAATTTCTGTGCTTGGTTTAACCAAAGTTTGCCTTCCAAATTGCTCAGTTAAGACAGCTGCTCCTATCCTCAATTCCTGCTCAGAAACAGTGTTGTTTCTTTTCTGAATGTGAATGCTGTTCTCACTCAGCTTTAATCATAAAATACTGGAACTTTATTTTTAAACGAGTAGGTTTGGTCTTCTTGCATTTCGGGGGTTCAGTCTAAAGCCCAACTACATTACATATTAAATTTTTAAATGCTTAAATTAGATAATTTTTCAAAGTAATTTTAAAATTCTACTTTCTTTTAGAGTAATTCTGGTGAGGTGATGTACTGGAGTAGGAACACCGAAAGTGTGTGTTATACGTCATCGCCAACAAGCAAAAATTGGAAAAAAATTATTTAATTTCGAATAAAATATTGCGCAGGATAAAGAATTACTCATTATTTGTGTGAGCATTAGGGAATACAAATGTGAAGTATGAAATTTTACCTTAAAATAAAATAATGTAATATGGGTATAATGTATAAAATAAAATAATGATGAAGGGTAAAATGAAATTTTTTATCCTTCTGTAACTTTTTTTAAAATAAAACTCTTAAATATACTACCTTTCGAGTAAAAATATAAAAACAGTAATCAAATAGTTCTAGGTGACAAAAAGAAATGGGGAAAAACACATTTTAGTTTTAATTTAATGTATATTTTATTGATGAAGAGCGAAAACAATTCAAAATGCAACGAAATAAAATCAAAGTGAAAAAGAACAGCAATTATATTTATTTATAAAATGGAAAAAATTCTGTTTTTCTATTTTAAATCGAAATTTTATTTGAAACATTGAATTAATTCGGGAACCAATATTCTTTTGTAAGTGTGTGACTGAAGAATCCAAATACGTTATTGATTTTCTTTTTGAATGAGGGGGAAATTGAGCGAATGATTCATGCATAAAAAGTGAAATTAATAGTGACTTTATAAAATAAGCATTACTTGACATGAAAATAAATTTCAACATAAAAATAATTAGTAGAAATACAATGCCTGACACAAAAAATGTAACATCAGAATAGAGTGAGTAGGAATGGATGAGAATTGATACACAGACATGTAATGCAAAAGTAAACAAGAGATTATATATATTTATAAGAAAATAATTTTAACACATTTATGAAAATACAGGAAAATCGGTGGGGAGAAGGACCGGACCGTTTGTCGAGTAGACGCAAGCCACAGCCAAGCATAAATTCAATCATCGTGAGACATAGCCATCCTGTGATGACTATGTCTATTAGGATCCGCGTAAGCTAGAGGTGTGGGATTATCTAAATGATGAGACATTTTGGATTCTTAACACAACTTTTATTAAGAATAACTTAAATTACTTAATTCTAATTAACAACTTTCTTAAAGTGAGAGTTAACACCCAATTAAACCTTATATTCAAGTCTTATCGCGCAACTAGATCACTTATCTTGATTATAATAAATTGATTGATTAATCTAACTTCCTATACAAAATATTACCTTTTGTAGAGTCACTTTCCTTCAGCGATTGAGTAACACCTATAACGTAACTTTAGATGCGAAGATTCAGACTTCTTTATAATTTAATTTATATGAACGTATCCTTCTTCCAGAGCTATAGGACATCTAACTCTTGATCCGAATGATTCCACACTAAGTTATCTCTAAACTTGCCGCGCCTTCTCATCAAAGCTTCTATCCTTTTAAAGTATATCTCATTTACATATTTGATCCGTTTGTCTTCTTGGTATTGGGTTGGAAAGGTTTTGCCATTAATCGTGGCCGTCAAAGAACTTAGGAGTTATGTTAGAAGAAGGACGCGAGAGACGTCACAATCGTGCAGACATCACTCAGTAAGTCCCGAGCCTGATATACACTCATGGACAAAAAAATTAGCGCACCAAGAAATAATTGCGGGATCGTAACGAAACTTGGCATGAGGTACATGTGGGTGAGATATACAAATGACTAGAAATGTAGCGTGATTGCGCATTAAGTATAGCCGGTAGAGGGCGTTTAACGTCGTTCTCCGTGGAGTATAAAACAGGTAACCAAAGGTTGTTTGATTGTGCTGAATCGTTTACAAAGGAAGAACTGAGGTAGGCATGCCATTACGCCATTTTCGAAAATATGAGCAGCTGTCGCAGATTGGGAAGGGGAGAATCATCGCCATGATGGAAGCTGGGTGGTCAGCTAGGCGAGTAGTTCGTCAGTTAGGCCACTCTGATTGTGTTGTGAGGAGGTGTTGGGACCAGTGGATCCGAAAGATGTCATTTACACGAAGACCAGGCTCAGGCCGTCCTCGACAGAACAGTCATCGAGAAGACCGCCACATTGTAAGAAATGCACGTGTACAGCCAACTGCTTCATCGTCAGCCCTCCAGGAACAGGTAGCACCTTCACTAGGGGCCCCTGTGTCTTCTCGAACCATACGAAGGTGCCTGACTGAAGGACATTTGGGATCGTGGAGCCCATTACGTGTGCTGCCCTTGACGCCCACCCATTGACGCCTCCATTTAGAGTGGTGCCGCGCATGAGGAAACTGGACTGCAGCGGAATGGAACCAGGTCGTCTTTAGCGACGACTCCAGATTCAATCTCAACAGTAATGACAATCGTGTTCGTGCATGGAGACCCTGTGGTGAACGCCTCAATCCTGCCTTTGCTTTACAGCGACACACCGCTCCCACAGCTGGTGTATGGTATGGGGGGCTATTCCCTACAATACACGGTCACCCCTAGTATTGATCCATGACACCATAACAGCCCAGCGGTATGTCCATGGCAACCCTGCAACCACATGTGTTGTCACTCATGCAACGGCTCCCAGGAGCCATTTTTCAACAAGACAGTGCTCGGCCTGGAAAGAGTGCCACAAGACTATCTCTGCACTGTTACTACCCTTCCTTGAGTTGCTTGATCTCCAGATTTGTCTTCAATCGAGCATATCTGGGATCATTTGGGACGGCGAGTTGGGCATCTTATGAGTTTGAACGAATTAGAGGCAAGGATACAGCAAATATGGAACGAAATGTCTCAAGACATCATACAGAACTTGTCTGCCTCAATGCCCAATCTTATCGCATCATGCATTCGCGCTATATAGAGGGGGTTCAACAGGGTATTAAATCCTCCATTCTTTTGCCTTTTTCTCTGAAATAAATGATCTTTTTTTTATTTTCTAATAATTTACTTATATCAAAGTAGTCATTACGTATGTAAAATTTCGCTTCATTTGGACGACTCCTTCTTGATGCTCTAATTTTTTTGTCCATGAGTGTATATATAAATGGCAATACCTTCTAATTTTCCTAAAGATAACCTAGTAGTACTAACTTTCAAACGACATGTGTCAAAATTTCATGATAATATCTTGTTTAATTGAAAAGTTACAGTGGTTTTAGGGAAGTAACTTTTGTTTGTTCAGAAATCATGGATGAAAAAGAATTTCCTGTGTTAATCAAGCATTGCTTTTTGATCAGGAGAAACACTGTTCAAGCAAAACAATGACTGGATAAGTGTTATCCGGACTCTGCTCCATTGCCAACAACCTCTAAGAGGTGGTATGCTGATTTAAAACGTGGTCGCACAAATACAAACAACGCTGAACTCTCAGGTCAACCAAATTCTGCAGTAGTTCCAGAGAACACCAAGAAAGTCCATGAAATCTTTTCAGCCGTTCGTAAACTGAAGTTGTGTTAGATAGAAGCAGATTTGAAGATATCAAAAGGCAGTATATTCACTATTTTGCATGATCATTTGTCAATATGAAAGCTGTGTTCAAAATGGGTGCCGCATTTGCTCATTGTTGATTAAAATAACAACGCATTGACGATTCACTGCACTGTTTGTAGCTGTTTAAGCAAACTAAACAGGGTTTTTACGTAGATATGTGGCAATGAATGAATCACGGATTCATTACTAGACGCTTGAATTAAAAACTCGTCAGCTGAGAGGACAGAAGCTGTCTAAAACAACCCCAAACTCAAGCGTCAGCTAGCAAGGTTATGGCCTCCATATTTTGGGATGTGCACTTAATTTTGTTAATTAACTAACTTGGAAATGGAGAAACCATTAGTAGTGAATATTGCATGGCGTTATTGGATTGAACTTTTCGAAACTCGAATAGTTTAGTCAACACAGAGGAGCGATTATATTTCCATTTCTTCCCTTCACTATTACCATTCGGCTAACTTGTTTAGTTGCATATTTCCCTAAATCTACATTTATAGAGCCGAATCCTGTTGATGTTGCATTTTACAGTGTTTTATAATCGAAAGCATTGTACCGGTTGATTCAAAATAAGTGTAACCCATTTTTTAAAAACATATAACTATTTATGATGAATTGCTATCGTTTTACTACTGGTTTGATTTGAAAAATGAAACATTTAAATTACCAATCTAACCATTTTTATTAGTGGGAGTAAATTACAGTACTGAAATTAAATACTCAAACTTGGAACGAAATTTTACAGCTTTTGAAGGATGGTTGTTCAAATTCTGTAAATAATAAAGCATTTAAAAATAAAAAAAGACATTTTTCTATCGTATTACTGTCTAAACTTCAAAGGGAAATAAAATTTGGGTCACTATCAAAAGTTCCAGGGAAAAAAATGTGAACGAAAGGAAGTCCTTAACGAAAGAGAAAAAAAAGAAGTTGAAAAGAATTATCGCTGTAGAGAATTCTTTGCCTCAAAAACCTATGGCAAAGAAATTAAAGATAAAGCAATCGATAGTTTATCGTTAGATAAAGGAAATTGGCTATAAAAAAGCAATTTTCCAGTCTGTTGTCAAATGTCTGTTAAGACCTTAGAAAAACGGAGAAAACGTTCTAGGCCTCTGTATTTAATGTTACTCAATTGTAAATACAAAGCATGGAGAACTTCTGATGGAGCACTGCTTCAGCTATCATTCACAACTGGCAAAACAAAAATTCAATATATTTCAAGCAAAAAACGTCGCAAAGACGCAGCTGTTTTAAAAAATGCAAGTTGGCCGTAAGGTGTTATGGTATGGATGGAAATGTCCTCTCTCAAGGCTTAACAAACCCATTTTTTGTAGAACCAAACTTTAAAGTTGATGCTAAATACTGTCATAATAAAGTTTTGATACACTTGATCAAAAATAGTAAACGTTTTTACCGTCAAGGAAACTTTGTTTTTCACCTATTTTCTTCACTAAGTCATACTGTAAAATCATCTATAAAATGGCTGAAGATTAAAAAATAAATATTCTACCTCCTGATAAATAACTACCACTATTCCCTGTCTGTGTTCCGTGCGATTATTTTTTATAGGGATACTTAAAAGAAAACAATTAAATAGACGTAAAGTAAGAGCATTGCAAAAAAGGGCTTCAAAAATCAATTTAAAAGGGAAAAATACCTTCAAAATGACCGAAAAAACTCTTTTAGCTTAGCCAAAAGGCTTACGAAAAGTATACCGTGCTAGAGAAAACTCCTTTGAAAATTCCATTAAAAAAACTTTATTCAATAAAAATTTATGATCCTCTGAAATTGGTCATACTATTTATGAATAAACCGGTATTAAAATTAACTCATTATAAAACATACAAGGCAGAAAATTTCGTTTTATATATTTAATATAAAATTTCTTTTTTCATACTAAAATGCTTTTTTAAAAAAATACTATCAGTAGCTTGAATACACTTTTAGTTCAATAGGAGGAACTATTAAATATTGAGAAAAAAATACCCAAATTATATAAACGCATTAACTGGCTACAACAAATAAACATTTTCTTTGGGCAAATTCAAAATGTTCGACTATTCATTTTAAAAATATCAATCCCCAATATTTTAAAAAAAATAATGCATGACATTTAAAAACCTTTACTTGATAATCAATATCGGAAATTCTAGATATATTTTTTTTAGACTTTTAAGCGCAACACAGCATTAGAGACACTACTTCCCCCATTCCCTCTCAAATTTCCATCTCCATCACGAAGCTTTCGAATTACTTATTATTATTTCATTCTTTACTCTTATCTGATAAATGACTTGGGATAGATATCATTCTGTTCAATTACACCCACCATGAACAGTTCATTCTCTATAGAAACAGGATAGCATAAGCAATTGAAACATTTCAAATGCTAAACATTACTTTGTGGAATTTCTTTAATGTTTCAATTTGTACAATTTTATTCCGTTCTGTTGATTTGATTTCTTTTAACAAGCTCACGCTCATTTCAGGAAGTTGGTTTATGTAAATAGGTTATATATATAGAAAAAGGGGAGATGACAATACAAATTGAGTGTATGTAGTGAACAGGAAATATATTTGTCACCTGTATTGTGATAGGCAGACGATGAATGAAGCTGAATGAATGAAACTCACTCACTCCTCACAAAATATCCAAAGTCATTAGTCCTACAGCCTTGAAATTAAGTAAACATGTTTCTTTTGTTGAGTAAAGATCCGATATGAACGGGCTTTACAGAAATCGACTTTCAAGAGGGGGAATTGCGAGGGTTTAAGGGGCCGTTATAGATAAATTTTCCGTTTTTGAACTATTAGATCTACAGAGACTTGAAATAAGGCAGACATGATTTTTTTCTTGAGTAGAGATCCGATAAAAAAAGCTTTTGTGGAAATCGACTCCAAATGTAGTTACGGGTTGTGATTTAGTTAAGAAAATTATTATTATTTTTAACTATTACAGATTTGGATATTTGGAAAGCATGCTTTCATTGTTGAGTAGAGATTCACTAAAAGCAGGTTATGCTAAAATTGACTCTTTAGGGAGGCTATGGAGGGCATTATAGAGATAAAAAAAAATCTTTTTTTTATTAGACGAACAGGGTTTAAATTCGGCAAGCATGTTTATTTTGTTCAGTACACACACAGATTCACTAAAATGTGTTTTGTGGGAATTATAACTCTGGAAGTATATGATGACGTGAAAGATAATTATGCTTCCATTTTTGACATTCCTGTTCTTTTATTCAAGAGACGGAGTCTACGAGAATGTTTTTTCAATACAATCAAAAGCCTCATGCTTAGGTTTAAGTATTAATAACTTAAGGTATCCGACTACGTTCGGAACAGTGATTTTGCAAAAGCTTATAAATGGATCATAGTTATGATCTTTAGTGTCACTTAGATTAGAAAATATATATAAAATTATTTTAAGAATACTATTACAATAAAAAATGATTTAAGTACAATATTTTGACAAAAAATGAACATAGAATGACCCATTTTTATAATATTCTCCCTTTGTGAAAAATGCTTCTATTACAATAATATTTTGCCTGTATATAGCTCAGACCTCTGTACAGAGGCCCAACTAGAATTTTTGAAATATATAACTTAGAAGTGGATTTATCCATGTTTTACGACAACAGAGGGGAGAAATTTTAAGAAAAAATGCTGATAATTATTTCAATGGGTTGTAACTCTGAAAAATGTGAATTTTTCGAAAATCATAGCTGAGCCTCTGTACAGAGGTCTGAGTTATATACAGGCAAAATATTATTATTCACTGCTGGCCACCGTAAATGCAACACCAAGAAAGACAAGAGATAGCACAAAAAAATTTATTTTGTAGATAACATGTTGAGCAAGTTTCAAATGATTAAATTTATAGACTTTTGTGAAATGTGGTTCCTGCCAGAATCAGTAGCCAGAGTAGCCGCCATTGTTGGAGATCACCGCTGCCACACGCTTCGGCATTGATTCAAAGAGACTTCGGATGTGTTCTTGGGGTACAGCAGACCAAGCAACTTCCACACGTTGCCAAAGTTGATCTGGTGTGGCAGCTGGGGGGTGTAATCTGGGTCAATCGTTGAGCAACCATGGACCACATGTTATCTATCGGTGAAAGATCCGGAGAACGAGCCAGCCAGGGAAGCAATTCAATCTGGTGATTGACGAAGAACCTTTGGACAATGCGTGCCACGTGTGGTCGCGCATTATCCTGTTGAAATATGGATGTGGCCAAGCCCTGAAGGTAAGGAAGTACAACTGGCGCTGGCTGTAAAAGCGCTGGCTGTTTAAAGTACCGGCAATGCGTACTTGAGGAGTGTACGAGAGGGATATCCAATACCGCCCCATACCATAATACCCGGTACAGGACCAGTGTGGCGTTGCATAACAAACGGCGTCGAATGGTACGTGCCGTCACTGAATGATGCGTTACAGACTCAATGTGCTGTGCTATGGCTCGTGATGTGACTGAGCAATCCGTCACTGCCATGCGCACAATTTGCCTGTGCTCACGTGAAGTGGTACACTGAGGTGGATGCGATCGACCACGTCGATCCATCGTACCCTCCTGCATCCAACGGTCACATATTCGCATTACAGTTGTTTGGTTTGTCCAACACGACAACCGATTTCCTTGAAAGATAATCTACAATCTCAGTAGGCCACTATCCTTCCTCTGTCGAACTCGGATACTTGATCAAAAACTGATCGCTGTTTTCTACGAGACATAACAGATCGTTTTTTGAAAAAACCACAAGAAAAACACAATTGCCGAACTTGAAATCGTCGAAATCCTCAAGCCTTAAATAGCGCTTTGAGGTGGCTCCACAGGCGCGCGTGAAGTGTGTCTGCGATGAAATTCTGATCATTTGCATATCTCACCTCCGTTAATGCATGTTGTAAATTTCATGTTACTTACATGCTTCTTCAGGGTGTTGCATTTACGGTGGCCAGCAGTGTAATAGAAGCATTTTTCAAAAAAGGAGAACATTTTGAAAAAAGTTTATTCTAAGTTAATTTTTTGCCGAAATATTGTATTTAAATAATTTTTTTTGTCACAATGTCCTTATATAAAACAATTTTATACATGTATTCTAATCTAAGTGACACTAAATATGAAAATTATCCATTAATGCCAGTAGCGCACACAGGAATTTTTCAAGGGCAGGGTCGCAAGTTCACCGTTCTTGTATCATGCTCCTTTTGATTTTGTCGATTTTCGGGAACAAAAACAGTAAAAATTAGTTATTGAATAAATAATTAGCATTAATTAATAAAATTAATCATTAATAACAAATACTTAATTAAATTTTATATACTGTATACTTAGAATTATATCAATCGAAAAAAAATCAAGGGCTTTGGGGGGGGCGGTCTGGACCCCTAGGACACCCCCCTTGTGTGCTCCACTGATTCATGCTCTTTTTAAAATCACGGTTCCGAACGTTGTCGGGTACCTTAAAAACTGCTTATAGCCATACAACGAAATGAAGTCCCTATAAAGCGGGTGGTTAATTGTTAGAACACATATATAGCTATATTTCATCGCCAATCTTACAAGAAGTGAGTGAATATTAACGTCACTCTGTTCAGTTATATGAGGGCTTTTGGCGATGGATCTCGTAATTTTGAACCATGGTCAAGTGACGAGGACGACACCTGTGCTGGCACCCCCCTACCTTCTTCAAACTCCCACACCACACTAGATAATCTTAGAAAAAAAGAGAAAAAAAAGAAAGACTAAATCAATTTGAAATTCGGCTTCATCGGGATCACAGAAAATACCCATGAAATACCCTTTAAAGCTTAAGGCGATTGCATTATTTTTAAAATTAAATTAATGATAAAAAAACATTTGAGACTTTCATAATGATATTGGATAATCAATTCGATTTAGGCGAGCTTTGTTATTCTTCAGGAAAATCTTTTAGAAATTAACCAGTAGCTTTAAATTTATTGGTATGACATTTCTTCGAAAGATATTAGGTCAGCTTTTGTAATCTTACTGAAATTCATCTTCACCGCTACTTCTTTCACTGCAAGTATTGAAATAGGGGTAAATTTTACTTGAAGATTGATCAATAGAGAGATCATAGAGAAAAAAGGTATCCAGAGATGTAAACACTCAAATACACTGGTGGAAAAAAAACACCAAGAAAGACACGTTCAATAAACGAAATCTGGTAGGTGTGTTTATACATCTGAAAGGTGACATTGATTTGAATTGCGCGCTTCGAACTTTCAATGCGTGCTGTTAAGTTCGTGAGCGTTATTTGTCAGTGAAATTTGACGTATTAAGTTGATGCCAAGAATGCTTTTATGAAAAAGACGAAGAAGCCATTATCACACAACAACTCACAGAGTTTGACCGAGGTCGTGTAACATGGCTACGAGAAGGTGGACTTCCTTTCCACAATGCTGCAGAAAGTTTTGGTCGGAACGTATCCACTGTGCACGATTGAAGGGAGAAGTGGTCAAGAAATGGTACTGCCTCAAGAAGACAGGATTCCGGGCCGCCAAGAGGCATGTATGGGATATCATTAGACGACAACTCCAGCATCATCTACAGCCAGCACTAACCGTCCCAGTATTGACATAACAAGAGCATGGAATTCCATACCACATAGGGACATTCGGCACCTGTATGGCACAATACTTGCATTCAAAATTCAGGAGGTTACACCGTCTATTAATGTAACAGCATTTCACTTTCAAATGCATTTTCTTGAGCTTAAATTAACTTGTGATCTTGAAAACTGAATCAATTAAACATGTTAACTAGAAAATCACACTGTCCAGATTTTATTACTCTACAATAACTTTTCTTGGTGTTGTGATTTTTTTCCCGTCAGTGTATTTCTAGATTACAATCCTTCATTTCCATAATCAAATCAGCACCAGGCTTTCTTTGAAATTATCTTCTTTGAAAGTTCTTATCCCATACTCACTTCAACAGTTTAGAGCACACACTGGAATCACTCTAAAACTGGTAATCATTCTAAGCAGATTTTATGAGCGCTTCTCGAACCGGAACTGTGAATAGAAGAAAAATGTCGGTTTATTTCGGTTCGATATATCTTCAGTCATTTTGTTATTGCAACTAACTTATCAATATTTTCTAATTTAACGTCAACGATATAATTATCATCATTTTCTGTCAACCATATAATTATATTTTTGCTTATGATAGAGTTATATTTTAAGTTGTAACAAAATCTGGACTGTTTTGATGAAATTTTTTACAAAGAAAGTTGTTACAATACCTGACATCATCACATGTACAGCTACCATAATTTGACCTATCAATTGCGTGTGGGTATGTATTTATTATGAACTAAGTTGACTATAGATCCTATTCTGAATAGATATTTAAACTTGTTTTGATTAAAGGGTAACAAAGATTAAACTCGAGCTATATTCATAACAAGTATATTTTTTAATGCACAAAAAATAAATTTATCGTAATGCCATTGAATGTACAATGTTTTTGGTTAATCCTTGAGGGGTATAAACAAACAAATACGATGGTTTGCCAAACCTCGGGCATGCAACATATACTTGGCCGTGCGAAACGCAAGGGTTTTCTAAATCTAAGCCACAAATTGTCATTGTTTGACCTTGTGACTTATTAATGTTCATAGCAAATGCCAAGCGAATTGGAAATTGCAAACATTTGAATGGGTAGGTGAGTCTGAAAGAATCATTGCGATCTGTGGTATGAGTACAACTTCACCTTGAAGTCTGCCGCTCAAAATAGTGGCCACAAGAATATTGCCCATGATTTTTTTTATTAACAATCACGCACCCTTACACAATTTTGGCGCATTTTTAACTAATTGTGATATCGGTCAGAATTGTGAATCTAAATCATTCTCGAATCCACTTGAACTCACACAAAAAATATCATCCAAATCGGTCCAGCCGTTTAGGAGGAGTTCAGTCACATACACACGCACAGAAGAATTATGTATATAAAAAGATATATATATATATATATATATATATATATATATATATATATATATATTTAACACCAAAATTCCATAAAAGTCCTGTTAAATTTAGAACTGTGACAAATGGTTTTAAACCATATATTACTACTGCAGGCTATAGTACTTCATAATATTATATAAAACTTTATTAATCAGCAATGTAATAAAACTATAATTAAAAATAGTAAAAATATTATAGATTTTTTTAAAAATAAAAATATTTATTCAGCTCATAGTTATGACTTTGAAGACCTTTTAATTCCATTGATATCAATGATATTATTAAAGTAATTTTAGAAAACCATAGTATTTATAATTTTAATATTAATATTAACAAATTTATATATAAAACTCTGATAGATTTAGTCTGAAAAGAAATTACATTAATTTTAATGGTTTTATTTAATTTTAATTGTTACACTTTTATGAATATAATTATATTAATAATAATGAGACTATTGCATTTTTAGATATATTCATGATTTAATTATTTTTGGTAAAAATGATAATTTCAATCCCAATACTAATTTTTATCCGGATTACTTAAACTTAGTAAAAACTAATAATAATCCAATTAAAACTAATTACTTAGATGTAACATTGTATGTTAAGGATTTGAAATTACATATTAATATTTATGATAAAAGAGATGACTTTAATTTTAACATTCTTAAAGTGTCTGACTGGAATTCAAATTTATCTATATCTATATATAGAAATATTATTTTTAACTATATTTATTGTAATAATGTATTAGTTAGCGCGATAAAGCTAATACTTATTTAAATCTTAATAACTTTATTAAGCAATGTATTGAACATGGATATCCTGCTAACTTTCTTTACAATTATATTTCTAATAGTTCTCAGTGATATACAATTTCTATTAAACTATTATTGACATTATGTTTTAATACTAGTATTTTTAACTATTTATACAATTATTCAATAGATGGCGCCACTTGTTTAATAAATTAATAATATTATTTAAATTCTTGTTTCATTTATTTTCCTCAAATGCTTACATCAATATATATTTAGGATTTTTTAAACGTACATATATATTTATATATAGACTTTATATTATTCTATCACATAATTTTTAACTTTATGCGGTACTTTTTTCCTCTGTTGTATTTGGCGGGAAACATAACCAGTTGATACATTCACGAAGTAAGTCTTACAAACCTATTGAATCGAATTTAAATCTATACTGTGAATACTAGTAGGCTATAATTTTATCGTTATATTTTATTAGTATAGTGATTTTATTTGTAATATTTAAATTTCGTTTAATATTATTCTTTACTTTCCCTTTGGCTCAGTGGTTTAGGCAAATTACAGGTGAAGGCTGGCTAGCCCTAAGACTTGTTTAAACCTGAAATCTTGGTTCCTACGGCCAGGAGTTTGTTATTGTACTACTGTGCCTAATCTTTCCTATCTTGAATAGTTATACTTAGGTTCTATAGCTATCTATCTATCTATCTATCTATCTATCTATCTATCTATCTATCTATCTATCTATGTAT
>BMAV01013411.1:198086-220428 GCA_019973955.1 Trichonephila inaurata madagascariensis | reverse complement strand
TATATATATATATATATGATGATTTGTGAGTCAGAAACAGACTTAGTTTTTAAAAAAATGTACTTTATTTGATCAAAGTTAGACATCATCTGACGCTAAGAGCAGAGAGGAAAAAAGCACGCCATCGTGAATATCTTAAGTGGACTAACACTTAAAAAGCAGATGTGATAAGTATTGTGGATTTTATGAGTGATTTTGAAAGTTAATGCTGACATATGGGGCTATTAAATATAACGATCTGGAATTAGATATGTTTATTGGCTAGGCCATATCTTCGGAAGAAATAAATGGGCGATTAGCTTGATACTTGAAGATGAAATGAAAAAGATGATTTAAGTGCTAGATACAGAATTTAATTTTTAATCTAATTTAATTATCCTTACATTATATATATATTAGTTGAATCGGAACGAAAAAAGATACGATTTGAAGCCCTGGTTTTTATCCACACAGCTCTATCTCATTAAATTTAAAATTACTAATAAATACCTAATTTTTTTTGACAAACCAGACTTTACGAAACTTAGCCTTAACAATGTAGAACAGAGAAGTGTTATGAATAACACAGTTTAATCCAAATGTTCGGTGGCTGTGGTTATCCACGACGATAAAAACAACACTCATAGTTAAAGTTACACCTTTTAAAATGCTTTTCATCATCCCCCCTTCCTTCTTGTTTAAAATAGTTTTGAATTGAGGGTATTTTTGTCTTGAGTTTAGTCATTTTAGTAATAACGTAAGAAACAAAAATATTCAGTCCAGATGTTGCAGCATTAAATTAAAACCGCTTAGAAATTCTAAAAATGGTGTGTAATCATTCTACGATGGTGAGATCAAAGGCGCACGAACAGTACAGGTCAGTGGTCGTGCAGTGTCGCGCCAATCAAATCTACCAATAAGACATAGCAGTATATTTTTGATTCTCCAGATAATGTATGCAGAATTAGAGAGAAGAGATTTTAATTAATAATTTAGATTTACAGTTAATTATATGTTAATTTTGCATCATTTAAAGATATTTCTTAAGATAAAAATAAACAGCATAAGATATAATTATTTCGTAAGCATAAATAAAAAATAATATTATACATATATTATGTATTTTTTAACATATTTATTTAAATAAGAAATAGACAAAGTAAAATATAAGTATATTTCCCTTCATTATAGTTAAATAAAAAGATAAATAAAAATTTTAATGCGAACCTTTTGGTTGCACCGCTCTACTTTCATATCGCAAAATTAGGGGTATAATGTGTGACTTTTTATTTGACACGATTCTGAGCATTCCAGTTGTTAAATAATTTATTTGTGATCTCAAAATATTTTTCCATGTGAGGAAAAAATTTTCACTTTGATATGCAGAACCCAAAGCAGAGAGTGTAATTTTCTATCTTCAAACAATTACTTTACTCTAGCAATGGCATTCAATAATTTATAAAATAGCTGTAAATTTATCTTTAGAGTTATCTTTCAGATTTTTTCGTAATTCCGTAAATGTCCATAATTCTGAAGATGTGTTAGTCAAATAAGGTTTATTACAAATTGATCAACTTCCTAATTTACCTATTTGAAGAGTAATGGCAACGAGAATCTTTCCGTAGATGTAGAGGTGTTTTCAAAAAGGCAGAGAACCCGCAACAAAGTAATATTTATAATTAAACTACTTTTCTGGATTCCCAAGGAATAGTTTTGCAGAATTTATTTCGGAGTACAGAACAATGTTGTTATCGAGACATTTTTAGTCGTTTGATGCTCTATTGGTCGCAAACATCCTCACTTGTGGCAAAGGGAGTCTTCTGCAGGACAACTCACCTACACATCAGTCCCAAATGGTCAGATTGTTTGTATTTTTTTGTTGCCAAATACTTCCGCATTTCACCTATTTACCGAGCACAGTCTCGTGTGATTTTTATTTGTTGCCATTAATGGAACAAAATCTGCAGGGACGTCGTTTTGTGTCACAGGGGGAGGTAAAAGCAACTTCACAGGCGGCCTTGCAGATGATTGCAAAAATGGTTTCCAACATTTGTACGAATGCTAGCTTAAGTGTATTGTCACCCGAGGGAGTTATTTTGAAGGAGGTTGTGCTTCGATATTTTTAAATATTCAAGATAAAGACTTTTGCTCCAAGTGCTTTGAATCCTACTTCATAGCACAGGGGTGGCGAACCTTTTTCGATCGACGTGCCGTTTTTTTCTTTAAGAAATGTTGAAGGAGGTAGAGACGAAATTAAAGTAACATTAATGTAATTGATTAGATGACAAATAACTTGTATTAGGATAGTAAGATGCTACTTTTACCAGAATGCAAGCTAAATTAGAGCCATCTTCCAAACGGTTTCTAAGTGAGTCGTTAATGATAATTCATCTCTGAAAATAATGACTCGTAGGCATAAGTAGATGAAAATATGGTTAAAATAGCATGAGCCAATTTTTTAAAACAGTTAAATGTATCTGGAATTGAACTCCATGATTCTAAAATTCTATTACTCGTATTTTTCCTTGTATTGATTGTTAATATTTCTGTTTCAATCAATTCCAACTTTCTTCTTTTTTTTTCAACATTTTTTTAATCCGTCTTGAACTATAGGGTAAAGCAATCAGTTGCATTTCAATCTCTAATCAATCCAATTAGCACAAATTCGGTTTATTAAATGAAGTCACATCAGAGTACATAAAAAAACTTGAGCGTTTCCGATCATTCTTTGAACTGAAAACTGCGGCCGATCACTCACGTTGGTTCGTATTAACTTTTTTTTTTTATCTTGAACTAAAATGCAATCCCTTTGGGTCGGTGGCGTGCCCAAAATATTGACATCAATGGCACGCGTGCCACTGGTTCGCCATCCCTGTCATAGAAGCTCTGTACGTAGACTCACAAAATCGATCCAGTGTACTGAGAAGAATGAATAAGATTCAGTAATCCTCATGTAGCACGGGGGGAATATGAATTAATCTAATTAATTAAAGAATTTTTCCAACGCAAAGTCTATGGTGGGGACCTCAACTTATGATCCATGCCAAGTACGACGAAGAGTGCGTGCGTGTCAACATCGCACAAAAAAGGAACATGAGGACTGTTGGTGGCGGACCTCCTAATTTTGAACCTAGGGTAAGTGACGAGGATGAATTCAGAGCTAGCACAATCCCTCTCCGAATTTCCACACCACTCCAATGGGGGGGAACTTTAAGCCTAGACACATTTAACGTGCGTCAGCCTCTCTAAGCGGCGGATCATCAGTGGCAGTAAGGCTCAAACTCATGACCCGCTGCCCTCTTGTCCGGGACCATAACCACTAGGCTTCCGCGGACAACCAGAAACGACTAGGATGACTTAGGTAATGATATTGTATAACAATAATAATTTTTTTTAGAATAATTATGAGAACATAAGAGCACACTGCAAAAAGTAACCACGTCATTAGAGCGAATATTAAAATTTTACGAATCTAGAAATGTTTCTCTACATTAATCCCACTCGTCTCTTTTTCTCCTCAAGAAAAATACCTCCCTCTTTTTTTAAATGACACGAAGAATCTAAATTTGGTCCACACTCCCACATTGTACAAAGAGTCCCCATATATAACTAAATGAATGCCACAAATAAATTTTAATATACTGTTTATTATCGTGTGCAAGCCGTAAATCTGTGGAACTTTTTTGTAATCCAATCTCGGAATAAGCGTAGTTAAACAAAAACGGTTTCTAAACATTCTCCTTCAGCCATGCGCAAGAGAGTTCAATCTTTTAACATTTGGGTAATTCGAATGTGGCCTTTATTCTAAAAGAAAACACACACACACAAATTCTCTCAAAATCATGGGTAGAATTCGAGGATCCTTATAGTCCGGTCAACTCACATTGACTGGTTAAAATGTTTGAATGCATATCATCATAGACTTGCCGTATAGAAGGCGCCGAGGCACGCTAAATTTGTCCATTGGTGTGGTGTGGAAGTTTGGAGAGGGAGATGTATTCTCAAGTTTTTCTTAATTCCCGCTTTCTGGGATCTCAGGTGTCATCCTTGTTATTTGACCACGGTTCAAAATGAGGTCGCCAATAGGCCTCTGTGACGTCACACCTATGAAAAATCGGCTTCTTTTTGATAACAGCGTTCCTATGCAGCCCTAAATATTGCGGTGTCCTGTCATCGTCCGACAACCTTTGACCGATAAAAAACTCCGAGTGTAATTCGAGAAAGAAAGCGTCAAGAGAATGGAGGGAAGTCCGTTGAAAAACACCGAAGAGAACGGTCGTGTGGCATTACAAATACCCTATTCTGAACCAGTATTTCGATGCTAACGTAATTAATAGCTGTGACGTAAATAAATCAATCATTTAATTTTCTAACGCTATCATTAGTTTTTTCAAACGTCACACCTCCTGCAGTGTAACGTGACTAGAACTCTCGCTAACTTAATCAGGTGACCTTGTGACCAGGGACATCTTAAGACTCTTTGAGGCCCTATGCTAAAGTAGGCCGTACCTGAGATTTTTTAAAAGTAGACAGTAGCATGTATTGTCAAATACCCTTTCGAACGGTCATTTGAAACAAATAAATGTGCACTACTTCCAATCTAAAAAACCTAAGCACAAACCAGGTCGAACGTTGGCCATATTTCGACACAAGGAGTTGAATGATTGCTTATGGAACTAGGCTTAGTCCTAGACATGGACAACGGTCATCACATAATAATATATATTTTTACCACTTTTGCCATTTGACATATAGTTTGAAATCCCCTGTTTTGTGGATAATATGTACGGAATAATATTTGACCATTAATACTATCTGGTAAAACAGTGTCGGGAACGAAATGAGGCCCTGGGCCCGGGCCCAGTTGACCCATGCCTTACAACGTCCCTGCTTTGTGACTAGGCAGTTGCTTTTCTCCAATTACACCAAAAGAAAATAATGCAATTTAATTGAAATCAATTAGCGATTAAAGGTATAAAATTTATACTAAACATTATAATTTTTATTTTAAATGTGATTCGAAACAGAAAAAATACTTTCATAATAATACTCTGCTACCATACTATTCAACAGATCTTACAGAACCAGTGCGATGAATGTCCATCTTTCCCAAGATCTCCCTTTAGAAAAGGAAACACATTCTTCGAAACAAAACAACGTGGGACGAGATGAAAACTTTCCATCAAGAATTTCGAAGACTTTTCCGAGGGAAAAAAAATTCCACCCCTCTTTGAGAGGGTGACTTGTCAATATCGGCTCTAGAGTCATGAATAATTCTCAAATTTATAAGGAGAAGGGGCCGGACTTCTTAATTAATCGCGAGGGTCTTTGTGCTGGGTCCTACAATGGCACGACATTAGGGTGGAAATTGCGCGGGATACCGACCGCTAATGACGTCAGCAGGTCATGAGAGGGGGGCGGGGCCTTACGGGTGTTTTCTGAGCCTTCGGCCACAAGGCTTCTTGGACCTTTGTGCCGAAGAATGCATTCCATAAAAGGAGACGAATTTTATAAACTAATAATCCCGTGAACGGAAAGAGAATTGAAAGGAAGAGAAAAAAGTAAGGTTAAATAATAATTGAATTCAACAGTTGAATTTTTAGGGTGATAAGCTTCTAATTTCCATTTCGAACCTATTTCTGATTTAAAAAATAAGTGTTCTTAAAGATAATTATATTTTAGATATCCGAAGGAGTACTTTTTACAAAATAACATATTTAAACATACTAAATGCTTTTTTTAAGACTCAATACCAATAAATACTACTATTTAACTATATACATATTTAAAATAAATTACCTGAATTTTAAAAAAAATTACAATTATAAGTGAAATTTTAGCAATATTTTTGAAAAACTTCAAGCAGTTAGAGAAAAAAGTAATAAACATATATTAGTAAAAGTATTACTAAAACGAAGAGATGCATTTATCTATAGAATGTACTGAAATTTTAATGTTTTATTGGAATTTGAAAATTATAGAGCTGATTGAGTAAACATTATCAGAAATGTGACATTCTTTATGAGACCATTATTTAAAAAGCAAGCCATAACTCAAAAAGTATTCATAGAGTAAGAAATATTTTAATACATTTTCTAGAAAATAACATAAATATCAGGTTCAAAAAATTTTATAAAGATATACATTCGTACCATTTTGGGTTATCATCCTCGCCATGATAGATTTTGAGCAATTTAAATGCCCACTTTTGGTAGATCAAAGACCCACTTTCGGTATTTCTAACTTCATAAAATTGATTGTAACTTGGCCTCTAGGTAGCGTAGAAACAAAACAAAGTATGTTTCGTAAAGCGAAAAGGTAGCCCTATTCAATAAAATAAAAAACAGAAATATCTGTCTTGACCGAATTTTGTCATTTTCAGCGTGTTCGGACACCTTAAAAAATTTTGTGAGAATTTTTTTTAAAAAAAATAAAAATTACAATTTTTTTTATTACATGGAACTAAATATTTTGAAAATATACTCCATTTTTTAATAGAGCCGTTTTTTTTCATTGACATAAATAGAATTTTTTTGTGCATTCAAAGAAATTAAAATAAAGTTTTTTTGTTTTTGTACATCAATTTCTGTATACAGCATAATATTTTTTAAATTCAATTAAAAAATAACACTATCTTTTGCATAACTTTTAAACGAATTCAGGATATTTGTAACGATCAAAGTCAGAAAATTGTTTAATTTTCGGATAATTTTATCAAAAAATTAAAAAAATATGGATACATTGAAAAAAAAAGAAATGAATCAAAAATATCAATTTAATTTTCAGGTAGTGTAACATATAAACAATGTTTGTAACAGTAAGGCACAGAACATACCACAGAGAGAGAAATATCCCTTTAAATTTTTTGTTCAAAAAATAGACAAGAAACATTTAATAAGTTTTACACATTAAATAATTTACTTATTTAATAATTCATAACTTTTTAAAAGGCTTATTTTATTGATCTTGATTTATGGTTAATATCTCAACATAAGACGATTGAGATTAATCTAATTAATCTTAATTAATCCTCGATTTGGATTAATTTGATTAATCTAATTAATCTTACATGAGAGGGCACGACTAAGGAAATTCATTTCGGTTCGAGACTTGGTGTAATAGAAGTACTCCTTAAGGGTGTTCAACCCTTAATGTAATTCCGTCGAATGGCCAGTCAATTCGGAGAAAACAGCATTCGAAATTTATGCTTAGCTTTTATACAATTAAGTTTTAATTTTTTCCACCGGCCCAGTGGCTCGATTGGTAAATCGTCTGCCTTCAATGCGGTTGGATCTGAGTTCGAATCATGCGAAAAACATTTTTCTTTGAATTCCTTTAATTATTTTTTTAAATAAATAAATTTATTTATGAAAGGTTTATTGAATATTAAATGATATTCTACGTAATTATATTTTGCATTTTAAACAGTAAAAAAAAATACTGTAATTATATGAATATTTATATAATGTTTAATAAATAAATTTTTATATAATTAAATAATATTTATAATAAAATACATAATAAATATTAAATAATATTTTACATAAAAATTATTTATAAATAGTTTTATAATGTGAAATACAATATACTATAAATGAAATATTATATATATGTATATAGGTCTCCAGTTTAGTCCAAAGACTTTTTTGTATCTACATTCTTTGTGTCTTGTGAATTCCCATTTCTTCCTGCTTTAGCACTGTAGGTTCTAGTACTTCTTCACTTTTTATATATATATAAAATCATTTATAAAATTTATTATAATTATTATTATTATTAAATTAACTATTTCGTAATTATATGAAATACTTAATAAGTGCTTTTCAAATAAATCTAATTTAAAAAAAAATTATTTAATAATTTTAATAATTGTATTTAAATTGTTTTAATATTTTTAATTAATAATAATTAATTAATTGTAATTAATATTAATTAATTAATTTAATTGACATAAATTAGTTATTTTAATTAATATCAACTAATTATTCTAATTAATTTTATGTTACTTTAATTAATATTAATTAATTATTTTAATTAATATTAATTACACGTTTTAAAAATTAACATTAATTAATTACATTTAAATAATATTAATTTTACATAATTTTAATGAATAATTTATTTTAATTAAAAATATTTTTAAATAATTTTAATTAATAATACTTTTAAATAATTTTAATTAATAATAATTTTAAGTAATTTTAATCAATAATAATTTTAAGTTATTTTAATTAATAATTAATTTTAAGTAATTTCAATCAACAATTAAATTTTAAGTAATTTTAATCAACAATTAATTTTAAGTAATTTTAATTAATAATAATTTTAAATAATAAATTTATTTACTTATTTTTTTAATTTATAAAATACAAAATAATTACATAAATACCATTCAATATTTAATAAACCTTTAATAAATAAATTTATTTAATTTTAAAAAATAATTAAAGGAATTGAAAGAAAAAAGTTTTCCGCGTGATTCGAACTCGGATCCAACCGCACTGAAGGCAGACGATTTACCAATCGAGCCACTGGGTCGGTGAAAGAAATAGTAACGTAATTGTATAAAAGCTAAGCATAAATTTCGAACGCTGCTTTCTCCGAATTGACTGGCCATTCGACGGAATTACATTAAGGGTTGAACACGCTAAAGGAGTATTACTATTACACCAAGTCTCGAAACGAAATGAATTTCCTTAGTCATGCTCTCTCCTTGTTAGATTAAACTAATTAATCTAGATTAATCTAACTAAGCTTAGATTAAACTAATTAAACAGGTTAATCTAATTAATCTTAATCCTACCATATCTGTATCTGGGATCAGAAAATCTCACTTTGGGTGATATAAGGTACTAGAAATTAACATGACGATTTCTTGTAATAATTAGTAGTTTTAGGAATCGAGAAAATATAAACTTGATAGGTATTTGTGAAGCATTTAAAATACTGAAATTTATTATTTTGTAACAGCTAGAAGAGTAGGAAAAACCACAACCTTAAGGATACATGTAATAGCAGGGCTTAGAAACTGGAATTTTCAAATGAATTCGAATTTTTCAAAATGATTTTCTAATTTTGTAACTTTTAAGTAAAATAATTCTTATTTAGTATATGACAAAGCATGAAATGACGGCATTCTATAGAATGCCTGACGTTTTTAGGCAAAGCATGAAATAGGAGAATTATTACATACTTTGCCTAGGCATTGTATAGAATGCCATTGCCCATGCCTACACAATGGGAGTCAAGTATATGACTGGATGGGTCTCGACGAGTGGAACAGTTGGTTAAAATCTCAAGTCCAAGACTCAAACAGGAGCCAAGATATTGTGGATTTAAATAAATTTTAAGTTTATAACAATTAAAAACTATGTAAGGAATAGTCCTATGAGCATGATATTATAAAAACTGGAAGAGCAGTTAGAGAGGGATCGAATGTGCCAGGTTCGAATAGAATCTGAGGAGATATTGGCCCAAAAGCTATAGAGGGGTTGGGAATGCACCGGGGGGATGTGTCCCAGCAGATCCTAACCATAACAAAAGTTATTACGATCCCCCAAATATCAGTCCTGTAGCACCAAAAAAGTGGCATATTTTTTTCATTTCATCCTTTCACTAAAACAGTTTGGGGATTTAACTAATTCACTTACTTACAACAGGGAAAAGACAAAAAGAGAATTTATTTTAACATCTTTCGTGAATTGATCATCTCTTATAGGGATTTGACGAAAGCCCTAATTTCATCGTTTCCCTGCGACATATAGGCGGTGACCTTCAGGAGTGAAATCATGAGATTCTATCTCCCCTGTCAATCAAAGGGTCTCAAGTACTCACAAGTTATTCCTCTCGCTCTCCTCCCCCACCAACGACTCAGCTAATTGCTGTATTTCATACTTTGCCGGTTTCTCATTTGGCATTCTATAGAATGCCTAGGCATTCTATACAATGCCTAGGTATTCTATACAATGCCGGATTTCATACTTTGCCGGTAACATATATATAAGTATTTTTTTTTTCCTTTTTTTAAAAATTTAGACTGTCGCTCAGCTGGAGGAAATTATATCAAGGAATGAACTGAGGAAATGCATCCCTTAAGTATACCCTAAATACTGCCAAATCATTATTTACCTTGCGAGTAGTGTCCAAGAAAATAATTTTATTCCAAAAATCAGAAATGTTTTTTAAATGCACTTTGAAAAAGGAACTTGACAATAATGTATTAAGTTGACAATAATATCAAAATAAAACTTTAGTATGCGCATTCGTTTTTTCTTTATACATATATACAGTCGGATTTCTATATAACGAAGTCGCTAAATCCCGGAAAAAAGCTCGTTATATGGAAAATTCGTTATAAAGAGGTTCATCTTTTAATATACTTTATAAACCACATAAAACAGAAAAAAGTAAATATTCATATCTTTTTTTTTAATTAATGTATGTTTATTTTATATATCTTACCCATCAAAAAAGAAAGAAAGAAAAACTGCAAGGAAAACAAGAAAAAATATTGTCAAAGAATTCACTGTATTTTCAATATTAAGAATATAATTTCATACTAAAATTAATGAATTTTAAGGACATTTTATAATTTAAAGCATACAAGTAATATTAAACATACATTATTTTATAACTAGAATACGGGGACACGGGACAACTCCACTGAGGGCAAAAGAGGATATCGAAAATGTTTCTAGTGAACTAGGCAATGGGGGTTAAGGGTTGCACTTCTTGGATGAAACGTCCAGAACTCTATTGCTCTCAGTGAGTTAGGATCTAATAAAACCAGTTCAAGATTTATGACCACCATAAAATGTGTTAAAGAGAGAATAACTTGAGATTTTTTCAGAAATACTTTAAAAAAAGGAATAACAAAAATTAAATCACAAATGAAAAAGATCGCTATATGGAAAATACACTTCACTCTAAAGAGGTTATTTAACGAAAAAAATCGCGTGAAATGTTTAAAGTTCCAGGAGAAAGTTCGCTCTATAGAAAAATTCGTAATATAGAAGTCCGTCATATAGAGATTCGACTATATATATATATATATATATTGATCTTTTCAATTCCATTGATATCAATGATATTATTAAAGTAATTTTAGAAAACCACAGAGTGACATGGCCATCTGTCGATAGCTATGTCGTGGGGGTTCCGCGTAAGTTAGAGGTGTGGGATTGTCGGAAGGATGAGACATTCTATAACTCTTAATACAACTTTTATTAAGAATTTAACTTAAATTACTTATATAACGAACAAGCTTATATTAAGTGAGAATAAACCAAAGTATGCCGATTTATTTAAGTCAGATTGCACAACTAGATCACTTATCAAAATATAATTAATTATCTGCCTAATCTCGCTTCAATATTAAACTATCGTTCAGAATATAATCCTCCTACCTTGGTTGAAGACTCAACAATACTGATACTTGCAGGTAGACTGATGTACTCGTGTGCAATTGTTCCTCCTTGTAATTATTAGCGAGGGTGGGCGTCTCCGTGATTCTTGAGTAGGCCGTCTAAACACAATTCCAACTGTTCCACACTAAGCTTCCTCTAAGATTGCCATTCTTTCTCATTAAACTTTCTATCCTTTTAAAGGTTATCTTATTTGCATTGTTGCTTCGTTTTTCCTCTTGGAATTGGGTTGGAAAAGTTTTGCCATTAATCGTGGCCGTCAAAGAACGTAGGAGTTATGTTAGAAGAAGAACGCGAGAGATGTCACAACAGTATTTATAATCTTAATATTAATTTTAACAAATTTAAAAATCTCATAGATTTAGTCTGAAAAGAAAATTACATTAATTTTAATGGTTCATTATATAAACAAAATAAAGGCTTGCCACAAGGAGGCCCAGCAAGTTATGGTTTGGCTAATTTATATTTACACTTTTATGAATATAATTATATTAATAATAATGAGACTATTGCATTTTTAGATATATTGATGATTTAATTATTTTTGGTAAAAATGATAATTTCAATCTCAATATATTAATTTTTATCCTTAGTATATTTTTATCCTTAATTTTTATTTTTAAACTTAGTATAAATTAATAATAATCCAATTAAAACTAATTACTTAGATGTACCATTGTATATTAAGGAATTGAAATTACATAGTAATATTTATGATAAAAGAGATGACTTTAATTTTAACATTCTTAAAGTGCCTTACTGGAATTCAAATTTATCTATATCTATATATAGAAATATTATTTTTAACTATATTGTAATAATGTATTAGTTAGCGATAAAGCTAATACTTATTTAAATCTTAATAACTTTATTAAACAATGTACTGAACATGAATATCCTGCTAACTTTCTTTACAATTATATTTCTAATAGTTCTCAGTGATATACAATTTGTATTAAACTATTATTGACACATTATGTTTTAATACTAGTATTTTTAACTATTTATACAATTATTCAATAGATGGCGCCACTTGTTTAATAAATTAATAATATTATTTAAATTTCTTGTTTCATTTATTTTCCTCGAATATTTATATCAATATATATTTATGATTTTTTAAACGTACATTTATATATAGACTTTATATTATTCTATCACAATTTTTAACTTTATGCGGTACTGTTTTCCACTGTTGTATTTGGCGGGAAACATAACCAGTTGATACACTCCCGAAGTAAGTCTTACAAACCTTTTGAATCGAATTTAAATCTATACTGTGAATACCAGTAGGCTATAATTTTATCGTTATATTTTATTAGTATAGTGATTTTATTCGTAATATTTAAATTTCGTTTAATATTATTCTTTACTTTCCCTTTGGCTCAGTGGTTTAGGCAAATTACAGGTGAAGGTTGGCTAGCCCTAAAACTTGTTTAAACCTGCAATCTTGGTTCCTAAGGACAGGAGTTTGTTATTGTACTACTGTGCCTAATCTTTCCTATCTTGAATAGTTATACATAGGTTCTATAGCTATCTGTGTGTATATATATATATAGGGAATTATGCAGTTATTGTATAAAGAGAATTTTCACATAGGGAATTATCCATAATCTTGCAATTAAAATTATTGAAAGGTGACGAATAAAAGAGTAGAAAGAAATGACGTGACTAAAAAGGAGGATTTTCTAGTTGATTCATAAATTACCGATAATTTTTAAATCATCAAAATTTAATATTTTATATAAAAAAAACTGCCACTACTTATCTAGAAAAACTAGTGCTTGTTTATTCATTGGGCGATTGGGACTTAACCAGATTTTCTGGTTATAAATTTCGGTCCGCCAGTGCCAAAGGGGCATGTAGATATTTTGCACCCATGGTCCGATATGAGCTTAAATCGGCACTGAAGAAAAAACATTTTATTTAATATTAGAAAATAGTGTACAAGTAAATTTTATTTACAAGTCACAATCTCTTAAGATATAGTGCTTACTCGAACTATTTGATCAAATCATTAATGTAATGTAATTGTAAAAACTAAACCCAGTGATGCAACAGCCCATGAGGACCAAGGCGTACTGCGCACCTCTCAGTTTTCGGGACCTTGGGCGCTGAGGTGCATGAGCAGAAGTTCCGGTCGGGTGGTCAGTCCGACGCGAAACCCCCAGTGATTAGTTCCCAAGCAAACTTGGAACTCATTTTTCGACCCACTGAAGGAATTTAAGGCTGAGCTGACCTTGCCCAGCCCGGGATTCAAACCCCGGACCTGTGGCAGGGAAGCGTGATATTCTACCCCTCATCCACAGGGCTTCTTATGTGACATGTGTAAGGTTCTCGAATCCAAAAACAGAGATGTGGGAGAAAGAGAAGGAAGACTGTCCATGTCCAAAATTACTCAATGTATTTGTAATACAATCAACAACACAAGTCCAAACTAAGAAATGCACCCTCTTGAAGACAAATAACGCGATGTACGAGAAGATTTTAAATACCAGTGCACTTACTTCAGATTCGAATGCACTATCTTCTTAGCTATCTCATCTTAAGCGACCCATCGTCTCTTTAATTAATACAATTAACAAATATTTGCGTTACACCATAAATTTGATTAATCACTGATCCGCTAGTAATCTATCCTATCTCTCTCTCTCTTTCTCTCCTTTTTAGCTTGAAAGCTTACACTATACATAGTAGACCTAATTTACATAATCACGTTCTCTTCTTCGGAGGGTGCGTTGCAAATAAAATAGTTTTAAAGGATCAAAGATTTCCAAAGAGGACTTGCTAGTCAGAAGGACGCGGATAGAACCTCACACATTATTAAAATAAAATAAACACAAAAAAATGTATTTTATTCAATTATGATCAGCACTTAAATAACTTAAAACAATAATATAAATGAATAAATAATATAAAGTTAATAATTAATTTATTATTACATTTACATGCCACCTTAAATTACTATTGTTACAAAAAAAAAAGCGGATGCTTCCCAGGTTAATTTTTTCGATAAATCCAAATTTTATATTCACGCTATTCAAATAACATGGAGTAAAGTGCAAATCTAAGCTGAACGAAATTACATTTATGTTTCTTAACTTAACCAGAATCAAGTGAGAACCACCGGGCCGACTGTAAAGAGCGTCAACTAATGCAGTGGTCTTAGTCAAATGAAGCATAAGGTTCCATTTGCCCTCTTCTCGATTCCTTAACCACCTTCTCCCAATTCCAGATTCTTCGAATGCGATCTTCTTTTTCCAACTCTCCAACTAACATTCGTTCAAAAAATGTATTCCAGAATTTCCACAAGAATATATTCCAAAGCTAGACATAAATGTCTGGATGACCCAAAAACACGGACGCTATGCAAATAACCCCTTCGAAGCCACATTACTGGAAAAGTTCTGAGAGATTAACCAGAGATTTCATCTTTCAATCTCACAAAAGGAATCCCGTATAAAGTATCGAAAATATGACAGTTTTTGCCAGGACCCAAGTTATTTTTAAATAGATTTCCCAAGTATATAAATGAGATATACGTTCACGGATTGGTGCTTCTTGCTGCCATTTTACTTGCAAATGAGTTGTTTACGCTGATGGTCGTCGGCGCCGAGCGTCTCCAGGACTTGCTGTGGGTTAGTGGGGTTTGTTTTGCGCTCCCTCCTCGGAATATCTAGGTTACTTCGTAATTGGTATACTTAAGGGGAATTTTTCGAACTTGAGAAACGTGAACTTTGCTCCGAAAGCGATTCTTTTAGAAGTTGTGCTTGACTGAGTGTTCGGTGTTTCCAGATTTATTTAACTTCTAGGGATGGGAATAGATCTCGGGTATTGATTGCGAAATTTTGATATTGAATCATCTGAGCGTTTTATTCCATTTAATGACTTTCATACTGTTTTCTTCTCTATGTGATTCTGATACTATTTCCAAAAATTAATTGGGGCTTGCATATTTCAAACCTAAATAATTATAATGAGCTTAATCATGTTTGATGACATAGTTATCTTTTCGACATATAGATTTCATGCCTGTATTTTTTGCAACTAAGTCATTCCTCTCATTTTCTAAACATAAAAAAAAAAGAAATGGTACAGAAACTATGAACAGCACAGATGTTGCACAAGATAACAACTGAATAAAAAAAAAGAGTGTCAATTTTAGATAGAGTTACCAAAAATAAAACTATTGGTGTCTGGCGTTTTACTTAACAGGAATTTGATTGGAATATATTCCATCCAACAGTAGCGTAACGTACATCTCCTCAACCCCCGCATTGCCAGGGAGGGGGGGGGGCAAAGTCTGACCGCCGCCAAGTGCCTACATTTTGCAAGATCCGGCTTCAAGTACAAAACCTGACTTTGCAGGGGGGCCCTAATATTTTCCGTTACGCCACTGCCATCCATTTTACCCGTTTGGAAACATTTTCGTCCTCATGGCAACATGTTTGAAATTTACAGGAATTTTTCCATTGAATTTGGCTTAAATACGGGCTTTGAATTTTGGGGGAATATTTGTGAGAGATAATCGCTTTCTCGGCTTAAACTCGAATCGGTCTATATTCGGAAGTATTTTCTCCTTATTGGCAACTTAACCTTTGTAATCCCCAAATGTGAAAGCCATTTCCATGGTGGCATCATCTAGTGGCAGCTCTCGCTACCCAATGTTCACGCTTGAATTAATTTTAACGCAAGTTCTCGTCAGATGCTAAATACTACTGAGATTTAATTTTGCTGAGAATATTAGAGCCAAATTGATACTCAAGGGATCTTTTATATGCTATATAATCACATGACATGCGTGCTTACGATTTTCGCATTTAGAAAATTGATCGATTCCAGCCAGCATCGGATCCGCAACTCTAAGCTCCCAAGCCGACAACATTCGGTAATAGTACTGACATCGAAGCTCTCCACGATCATTGAAAACCAAGAAAAGAGTAACTGAGTGTGGAAAAGGTAGTGCTGGGAAATTTTTTTTTTCAGCATCATTCAGGGAAAGGTTATTGAAAAGACGAGTTCAGTGTCTTACTTCAAACAAAGTAATAAATTAAGTAAGTGTTAACTTCTTAAATATTGAGCCCACACTTTCGAATTCGCATATATCGTGGTTTAACGGGGATTTTAACTATTCCGGATTTCCCAATTACGATTCCTTATGGATCACCCAGAGTTCACTGTAACTATTCTCACCTCGTAAAACTCAAAATGTCGCAGATAAAGGTTAGCACAGTCTAAGATCGCAGTAGGAAACTATTGGAGGCAACTTAAAAAAAAAACATAAAGAAGCAAAAATAAAAAATAAAAAAAGACAGCAATGGCCTCGTGACATAAAACGTTCTAAGATAATAAGAGTTTTTAGAACTAAACATCTTATTTAAATTTGGGCTGTTTTTGGTTTTTTACCTTTTTAACACCCTTTCAGCACACTTATATGTAACGGAATCTTTGAACTCAATTTTTACCCACTTTAAAAGGTCATATTAATTCGCAATTTTGCTCACTTGTCCAGGACCGATGACAATACAATTATTTAATAATTTTGTTCCGTTGTCTTGATCAGAATCTTCAGGAATAACGATTTCCCATTTTCAGATTACATCCTTCATCTGGCGACTAAAAGATTAAGTTACAACTTAGTTCGATTAACTATAAAAGGGTGTGTTGCAGTTTTTTAAACTGTAATTACATATAACTTTCAAAAGAATCACACGCATTCGATAAAACTTGAGATAAATTTTTACAATTTTTAAATTTGAAAAAAAAGTGCAAATGTGCCCAGAGCCTAGCCTGTAAACTGAATAAAAATAATTTTGAGCCCCCCCCCCTCCCTCCAATGTAATGAGAATTTGTGTGTGTGATTCCTCTGTTCTACAACTGTGCAGAATCGACTGGTCACGAACTGATGGCCGGTTTCATTTCTGTCTAGTCATTGGTTACAATCCTGCTACTCGAATGACATGCCTTGTAGACGGGCTGATGTACATTAAATCTATTAAGGTCTAAAGTTTTCACGTTGGTGTGATGTGGAAATGTGTACAGTGAAGTGGTATCGTCCTTGTCACTTGACTGTAGCTCAGAATAGCGAGGTCCGTCGCGAATTGCCCCAATACAATTACGAAACTCGCGATGCTCGAAAATTACTCTGTCTTAACTTTTTCATGTTGCAAATTTCAGTGTTAATTGCATCGGTGATTGGTGATATTTGCACTATAGGGAACAGGTGCAATCTACATTATAGGGAATAACTACGTTCGGAACCGTGATTTAGAACAAGCATATAAATGGATAATATTTTTTTTTTTTTTTTGATATTTTATACCAGGTGAATTAGAAAATGCATATACAGTTGTTTTTAGAATATTATGATAAAAAGAAAATGATATAAATGCAATTTTTAAACTGAAGAAATGGGAAAAAAAAGACTGAAATATTTTAAAAACATTTTCCTTTTAGGGAAAACACTTCTGTAATATAATATTTTACCTATATATATCTAGGACCTATAGAGAGTCGCAACTACGATTTTTGAAAAATTCACGTTATTTTCAGAGTTAAAATCAATTGTTGTTGTTTTTTTGTTGAAATTTCTTTGATCTTTTATATATTAAAATATGATTGAATCTACTTCTAAATTATATATTTTAAAAAAACTACTTTAGGTTCTGTGTAAAATATATTTATAGATAAAATATTGTTATGGAAGCATTTTTCGAAAAAGGAAAATATAAAATGAAAAAAATGTGTCGAAAATATGTCATTCTTTCTTCATCTTTTGCCAAAGAATTGCATTTAAATAATTTTTTTACTGTAATAATTTTCTCTGGACAAATTTGTATGTATCTTCTAGTTCAAGTGACACTAAACATCAAAGATTATTCATGCGTACGATTTTGCAAAATCAAGGTTCCAAACGTAGTCGGTCACCTTAACCCTTTAACGAGCACAAAGCTAAAATACACTTTTCTGTGATAAAGTTCTTGATAAGTGTAATGTTCTCATCCTCTGTAAACATTATTAGTCACAAAAAATATCTGATTAAGGGTTTTTTCCCTGGGTGGTGGCTAGACGTTATAGCCACTCTGCGCACTTAGGACATTTAACTTAATTTTCAGGAAAGAAATAATAAATCATATCACTATAAACTTATATGAAAAATTAACATTTATGCTAATAACTATTTCAATAACAATTAAATGCAAAGTATAAGTGTAATTAAATAATAATAGAATAATTGTACAACACAGAATACTTATTAAGAATATATATAGAATACTTAGAATATACATTGAAATTGGTATATATCCACATTTTATATTTTATTTAATTTTAGTATCAAAAGTTAGAAATAAAGTAATATTTTTGAGAATTTAAATTAGTTATTTCACAAATTTGATGAGCTATTTACATTATAATATGTAAACATTTTCTCCCAGCAGAAAAGCCGTAATGAAAGATTTTCGAACCCGAGAATCTTGTACCACATATTGTAAACAAAGTTTGTTTATATTTCAGACCACCTTCAAACTCACATGATTCTAAGTGTTTTCTCTCGAGTGGAGAAAAGCTAAAATTTCTTGGTCATTTTTCTGTTCTATGTGGGTAGTGGATAGAGCCCATATAAAAGTTTTCCAAAAACCTAAGTAAAACACTTTTTTTAATTGCAAATTTGCTTAACTCATTCAGATGAGAAAAAAGTATACTTAAGACATGTCGAAATTTTTTTCAAAGATCAGAAATATTATTTATAGTAATCAAGATACAATTTGTAGATTTACACCGAGAAAAATTGTTTTAAAATACCCATCAAAGGACTTGAAATGCAAAAAAGTATCGTCCTGCCATTTGTATTGATTTTTATGCGTTTTAGCTTCAATTAACTCATGTGGATAGACTAAATATCCATCACCCGCTTGGAGAAAGAATTTTTAATATGTGGCTAGACCTGTTAGCCACTGCCCTCTAAAGGGTAAAACCTTCTTCTTTAATGTGTCCAATAATGCTGTTTTAAACTAAATCAGAAAATGCAGTTGCATTATTTTCGTAAACAATTTCAAGAGCGTGGATTTAATGGTATAAGAGGTGACCACAGGGGCGGCAAATTTTAAAGGCGGATTTGAATCAAATTTGAAAAATATATTTTTTTCTTACAAAAAATTTGATACATTTTCTGAAATACACTGCTGGCCACCGTAAATGCAACACCAAGAAAGACAAGAGATAGCACAACAAAATTTATTTTGTGGAAAACATGTTGACCAAGTATCAAATGATTAAATTTATATACTTCTGTGAAGTATGGTTCCTGCCAGAATCAGTAGCCAAAGTAGCCGCCATTGTTGGAGATCACCACTGCCACACGCCTCGGCATTGATTCAAAGAGACTTTGGATGTGTTCTTGGGGGTACAGCAGACCAAACAGTTTCCACACGTTGCCAAAGTTAATCTGGTGT
Source organism: Trichonephila inaurata madagascariensis (assembly GCA_019973955.1). Taxonomy (NCBI): domain Eukaryota; kingdom Metazoa; phylum Arthropoda; class Arachnida; order Araneae; family Nephilidae; genus Trichonephila; species Trichonephila inaurata. Next base: position 200,573 of record BMAV01013411.1, on the reverse strand, counting down.
TGGCAGCTGGGGGTGTAATCTGGGTCAATCGTTGAGCAACCATGGACCACATGTTTTCTATCGGCGCAATATCCGGATAGCGAGCCAGCCAGGGAAGCAATTCAGTCTGGTGATTGACGAAGAACCTTTGGACTGCGTGCCACGTGTAGTCACGCATTATCCTGTTAAAATATGGCTGTGGCCAAGCCCTGAATGTGAGGAAGGACAACTGGTTCCAACACCTCGGAGATGTAGCGCTGGCTGTTTAAAGTACCGGCAATGCGTACTAATGGAGTGTGCGAGAGTGATATCCAATACCGCCCCATACCATAATACCCGGTGCAGGACCAGTGTGGCGGTGCATAACGCAGCTGTTCAGCATCATCACTTTACCGTGTTTCCAGACTCGAATCCGACTATCGTGGTGTTGCTGACAGATGTGTGACTCGTCAGTAAGGAAACTTCATTCCATTCTGCCACCCACATCCTTCTTTCATCGCACGATTGGCGGCGGAGACGTCTGTGGTTCTGCATCAAGGGTAGACCAAGCAAAGGACGTCTTGCGGACAGACCACTCTGCTGTAAATGGTGTCAAATGGTACTCGCAGACACTGAAGGATGCGTTACAGACTCAATGTGCTGTGCTATGGCTCGTGATGTGACTGAGCAATCCGTCACTGCCATGCGCACAATTTGCCTGTGCTCACGTGAAGTGGTGCACTGAGGTGGATGCGATCGACCACGTCGGTCCATCGTACCCTCCTGTATCCAACGGTCACATATCCGCATTACAGTTGTTTGGTTTCGTCCAACACAACTACCGATTTCCCTGAAAGATAATCCACGATCTTGGTAGGCCACTATCCTTCCTCTGTGGAACTCGGATACTTGATCAAAAGCTGATAGTTGTTTTCTACGAGACATAACGGATCGTTTTTTGAAAAAACCACAAGAAAATCACTATTGCCGAACTTGAAATCGTCGAAATCTCCAAGCCTTAAAATAGGGCTTTGAGGTGGCGCCACAGACGTGCGTGATTTGTGTCGGGGCTAAAATTCTAATCATTTGCTTATCTCACCTCCGCTAATGCATGTTGTAAATGTCATGTTATTTGCATGCTTCCTTCAGGGTGTTGCATTTAAAGTGGCCAGCAGTGTATTATTTAGCGTAAATTTGGTATTTTTTATTTAATGTATCTTATTTCCTTATTTTGTATGTTTAAAGTCAGTTTTCTTTTGTGTTGAAATTTGAAGGGCTCGAGTATATGTTAAATTATGACATTTAACATTATTCACTAGTAACTTTCTCCCCATTCCGATGTGGGGTCGCAATGAACATTCCTTTCCCCTCATGCTATTTCCGGTGTTCAGCTATCCAAAAGGTGACTGGGATAATAGGGGCTTTTGGTTGATAGAGAGTCACAGGAGAGATGTGTTTTTTTTGTCTTGTCTAGTTACTATTAAGTTAAAACAAACGCTTGTAATCCCTACCATCAGTAGACTATTTTTTGAAGAAATCGACGATTCCTTCGCTTACATTTTACTCGTTTTAAATAAGTAATTGTGTCCTTAATTTCGAATTTTTTAAGGCTTTCAATAATACATACATACATACATACATATATATAGGCTTATTCTCCACAAACAAGAGATAACTTCCAACATTCGAAAAACACATAGACAGTAGGAAAATCACACAATGAAGGACATTATAAAATGGATGCTGCAGTATTATTAACATTGCTGACTTAGGACAGCTAATATATAAAATAATTTATATAAAATTGGGGTTAAACATATTTTTTGGCCAGCCAACCTTCCCCCTTTATGTAAATAACTCTGAGCAAAAACCTATTGAAAGTAATGGATAGGAATATCTAAATCCATTACAAGTTAGAGGTAACTTACCTAAAAATTGCTGTTAAAAATGCAAAATCCGTGCCAAATCTGAGTGCAATAAATAAGTTATTGCCAGATTCTGGGCCCTAACGCAGATTTAAGTCATATGAATGGCTGAAATGTAGCACTTAACAAAGGTATAAAATGAATGGAAATAAAAATTAATAAGAATTGCAAATTATAGCATAACTTTAATAACACTAGAGTATAAATATGAATAAAATAATAATAAGTAATTTTATCTAATATTAGAATATGTAGATAACTATAGCTAAGAAATATTTTAGTTTATAGTAAAAAACTATTTTCAATCTCAGAATTTTTAATCCTTACTATTTTGAATAGCTTTATTCATATAACTATTAATAAAATTAATTGGGTATTTCTGATTTAAGCAATATTTAGTACAATGTTTATAGTTATTTATTATTTCTGATTTTTTTGACACCAGAAATTTATTACGTTGTATATAATTAATAACAATATTTCTGAATAAAGAAACATGTACATTACTCTCCCAATGAGGAACTTTTATAATATTGAAATTAAATTCTTCTCTTTTATCATAAATATTAGAAACTATTACATTATCTATTAATTTGATATATAT
>BMAV01013411.1:103471-197686 GCA_019973955.1 Trichonephila inaurata madagascariensis | reverse complement strand
CATAATAATGAAACTTAAGACTGAGAATAGAGGAGAACTTTTCAAATTACGTCCCAACTTGCAGCTGTTTTCAAAATACATGTTTTGTCTTTCTGGAGGATGAGAATTCTGGTCTTGAAATGATCCACCAAGTTTATTGAACTACTAAGCTGATTTTTCGCGAATATCCCCTTTATTTCATAAGAGCGAATAAAACAGTGCTAAATCATTATGAAAGGCACTTTTACCAGGCTAAAGGCCGATTACTTAAAAGTTGTGCAAAGATAATCAAACGCCCCATTCGAAGGATTTCGGAAACGAATATTTATTGGGCAGACATTGGGAAGGTAATGACAAATAATAACCACAATTACCTCAAATTTAAGATTATTTTATGTTATGTGAGGAAAGGGGTATGAGACAATAATGAATTATAATGGTAAAATTAGTTAATTTAGAAAACAAGAGCCCTAAGAGAATGTAATGTACCATGTAAAACTATAATACGATATTTTTTTAATAACAAACAAATTCGAGCATTAAAATAATTTAACTGTATATATTATACTATCCAACAACCTTGCATAACTAGTTTGCAAATTATAAATTATTTAAATCACCCTTTATTTATATCTACCATATAGATAATTATCAAAACCAATATTACTTTGCATAATTGTAAACTACAAAGCAGTATTAATTCCACAGAAATATACTTGAATACAAAATGCAAAAAATATATTAATAATAATATATAATGATAATTAAGTAATAAAAAAATTATTATCCTTCTAAGCCTGGGCAAGGAATTTTGAATTGCAAAGTTCATTTATATTCTGGTTTATCCATTTATAATGATTTTATATTGTTCTCTCGGTTCCACGCCTTTCAATGAGAACAAACGCATTTCCACAAACTGACTACACAAACAGGCTCAGAAAGAAAATGAGCTGCATTTCTTAATTTTATGTTTCACAGTTTTTTTAGATGCCGTCGGAACTAGAGATTTAGTGTATAAATTAGTAGTTAACGTGGATTTTTAATCAGTCATACGTCAACTTTGGACGTGAGCAATGCTTTAAACTCGAGAATATGTTTTATTGTTACACTAGTTATTTTCTTTTGCAAGACTTCATTCACTAATTATCCCCCACCCGCGCTGCAAGCTTTTGCGCGTTTAGTGTGGCTTCCTCCCTCATGATCCTATTTTAAACCCCTCTACCTTTTCTTACTTTTTTCCAAGTGGTCATTTAAAATTTCTTTTCAATAACCGCACGCAGTTTTTAAGAGATAACGAGTAACGGACTTAAAAATAATATTCTCTTAATCCTTGTTATTAAAGAAATTCATCCCTTCTCTCCTCGTTACGTCGAGAGGTGGCAGGTGGTTGAAAGACGGGCTTGGTTGTCATGGAGATGTGACGTCATTTTTTCTTCGCTTTCCTTCGAAAGCGAAAAGGAAAGTAAATCAACTGGGACAGTGGTTTCCCACTCATCTCTCTCCACTAGCGTTGTTGCACTGCATTCAATGGGGACTGCTATTTATTTTTATGTAACTTCAACAAACTATTCTTTTTTCAACTGATTATGATGAGTGGATAATAGAGCTTTCTCTAAGGTTCCACGTAAATGTATAGCCGTTACCGTTACTGAGCTCCAGAATTAATTTAGTTCCAACTTGAATTTATTATATACTTCTGTTTAATTAATTATTATTCCTATATAATTATTTATTTATAAATAATTATTTAGTTTTTACTCCAACTTACTCCCAGATTTGGTCTCTTCTAAGATTGGAAATTTTTTTTAGTTCTAAATTAGTTATAAAATTAAACTAAATCTGTAATTACATTAGTTCATCAAAATTAAACTAGACTGGAGATCTTACGTAGATATTTTAAATGCCTTGTTTGCCATTTATTAAAAGAGGCAAACGAATAATACAGTTTTTGAGGCACATTTTTACGGGTACAAGGACATGTTCGAAAGTGCAAAATGCCAAAATTAAGGCTCTTTGTTCATGGGACATAAATTTTTTAAAAATTTGCAATAGAGCTTAAATTTTTTTGTGATCTTAACAAAGGTATTTTAATCATTTTGTAGAAATTTAAAAATAATTTTTTAGTTAAATTCTTTTTTCTGTTTAATTTAAGTTGGGCATAATTTTTGAGATCTCACAATACATGCTTGAGTTTAGGTACTATTTTTTAAAAAAGTATCTCTTAAATATGTAAAATATTTTTTACACATATATAAAACTGTACACAAAATATAGTCAATCTATTTTTTTTAGTAAAATTTTTCGATATTTTCTTTAAAAAAATTATAAAACTTTGAAATTTTGAAAATTTTAATATTTATTTTCCTTTTTCACACACAAAGCTATTTTTTTTTAAAAAAAACTGTGCGCTACTTCGACTAAAAATAAATAGGTTCACTCTATGTACAGATATACTGTGTAGAAGTATAAAAAAAATTGGAACCATATAGCGCAATAGTTGTTTTTAAAAGTGCACCTAAAAGTAAAAAAAATATGCTTCGGAGAAAAAGTGAAAAAAATTAAACATTTGTAAGCATTTGTTTACATTTTTGTTAATTACTTTTTTCATATTATAAAGTTATTTTATCAACGAACATATAAGCGTTATACATTTTTTAGATTCAGAAAAATATGCACTGTTTTTTTATACTAAAATTGAAAAATCAATTTTTTGAATGTGTATGATGTCCTGGTTGCTTTAAGACTGTATCTACTTTTAAAGTGATAAAAATACCCCCTCCCTTAAAAAAGGGAATTTTTTTATTTGTTTGCATCTGGTTGAGAAACTTGTCTCCAAATTTTAGATCTGATATTCAATCGCGCTTTAAAATATTTGGAATTTTCTGAAAAAAACTATGCTTTTTCAAACTTAACATGCGTTTTTCTTGGCCTCTTTTCAATAAGAATGATGATACATTTTGATGATACTTTCATTAATATATATATATATATATATACAGTCGGACCACTATATAACGAAGTCGCTAAATCTCGAAAACAAGTTCGCTGTATGGAAAATTCGTTATATAGAGGTTCATCTTTCAATATACTTTATAAACCACATAAAACAAAATATAAATTCATAAGTACTATATGTGAAAAAAGCAATTATTCACACCTTTTTTTAAATCACTATATATTTATTTTATATATCTTACCTATCAAAAAAAAATATAGAAAACCTGCAAGAAAAGATTCTTGACGTCTTTATCCACGTCCTAAAGAATTAATTTTTTTTCTCTGATGCTCAAGCACTTACGTTTTGACATTTTTGAGCTACAAGAAATGAAGTTACCAGTACGACATATCAACACTACTAATGAACGGAGAATAGTTCAAGGACACGAGACTCTACTGAGGGTGAAAGGGGATGTCGAAGACGTTTTTAGTGAACTGGATAATGGGGGTTAAAGGTTGCACTTCTTGAATGAAATGCCCAGAATTCTATTGCTCTCTGATAGTTAGGCATCTAATAAAACCAGTTCAAGATTTGAGCCTACCATAAAATGTGTTAAAAAAGAGAATAACTTGAAATGTCGAGAAATATTTTGAAAATAAGGAGAGAAAAAAATTGAATCCCAAGAGAAAAAGTTCGTCGTATAGAAAATGCACTTCGCTACTGGGAGGTTATTTTACGAAGAAAATCGTGAAATGTTCTTGGTTCTAGGAAAAAGTTCGCTATATAGAAAAATTCGCAATATAGAGGTTGGTAATATGGAGGTTCGATTAAATTCCCCCTAAACGGCTGGACCGATTTGAATGATATTTTTTGTGTGGGTTCAAGTGGATTAGAGAATGATTTAAAATTAACAATTCGGTCCGATATCGCAATTAGTTAAAAATGGGCCAAAATTATTTAAGAGCGCGTGATTGTTCATAAAAAAATCGTGGGCAATATTCTTGAAACCACTATTTTGAGCGGCAAACTTCAAGGTGAAGTTGTACTTCTATCACATATCCCAACGATTCTTTCAGACTCACATTCCCATTCAAATGTTTGCAATTTCCAATTCGCTTGGTTTTTGCTATGATCATTAATAAGTCACAAAGTCAAACAATTACAATTTGTGGCTTAGATTTAGAAAACACTTGCTTTTCGCACGACCAATTATATGTTGCATGTCCGAGGTTTGGCAAACCATCGCATTTGTTTGCTTATACTCCCCAAGGATTAACAAAAAACATTGTACGTTCAATGGCATTACGATAAATTTATTTTTTGTGCATTAAAAAAATATACCTGTTATGAAAATAGCTCGAGTTTTATCTTTTTTACCCTATAATCAAAACAAGTTTAAGTTTCTATTCAGAATAGGTTCTATGTTCAACTTAGTTCATAGTAAATACATACTCACATGAAATCGATAGGTTGAATTGTGGTGACTGTACATGTGATAATGTCAGTTATTGTAATAACTTTCTTTGTAAAAAATTTCATCAAAACGGTACAGATTGTTACAACTTATTCAAAAGAGTGTAATTTTCGGATTTACAATATCAACGTCTGTCGGAACCGCAAATATATATATATATATATATATATATATATATTCTGTAAAAGTTATTAGGATTTTAATCCAAAAAATTAAGAGGACTTGCTACCCTTTGAACTACTTTCTTTCTTTATGTATTTAAAAATTCTATTTTAATATTTTATACAATTTTTCTATTCAAGAAAATGATACGAGATGAAATTTTTAACATATTATTCACACAATTTTAAAAATTTAAATTTTTTGAAGAAAATTTGGAAAATTTTAAAATCCTACTCCTTTTGTAATTATAAATTTTTTGACCTGAAACTTTTTTGTAATATTTTTATGGTTGTTATAAAAAACTTTACGGATCGATTTTACAATAACTTAATTCGTTTTTGAGAAAAAAAAAATAAAATGTTGATATGCATGCTAAAAATCAACGAAAAAGCCAATATCTTTACATTACAATTTTTTTTAAAACAAGTATTCAGTTTACAGCAAAATGGATCCCTAATTTTGTTACATGTTTTGTATGCAACATACAGGAAAAAAATCGAAGTGATTGATAAATAGTTGTGAAAGGAGTAGCATTTTGAATGCACTAATGTTTCGAAAAATACAAACTGAGAAAAACCACTTTAAAGTTTATAATTCTGAAAAAAATAATTATAATAAGCTTAAATAAACTTAAAATACCACTTTAAGGTATTAGTTATAGATTTTTCTTTAAAATAATTGCATTTTCGTATTTTTTCAACCCATACATTTTTATACATTATCAATTTTAAGAAGGTATTAATTGCACAAGAAAATTCAAGAAAAGTGTTAAAAAAAATTTTTTTTTCTGTCACGGCAGAAAGCTTAGTTTTTTTCATCACATAATATTGAAGTATTACATTTGTATGAAAAACATATCATGAATAAGAACTGAAATTATGAAATTATTTATATAAAATGCCTTAATTCAAAAATTTTATGTGCACACATTTCACAAAGAAGAAAAATTACATTATTGTATTGCCTTGAAAATATTCTGCTTTATATATTACACATTCTTTCTTATAGTTATTATTTCTGTTTATAAAATAGATTTTTTTTTATCATAACGCTTTTTTTTCTAAAAAGGGGGCATGGCCGAATTGCCTACTTTGTTTTCAAATGAAGTTTTCTTCAACTTCTAACTTTCCGACTTGCACGAATGATATATCAATCGAAAGGTATTAATGCAAAGAATAAGATTAAATAAAAATAAAAAAAAACGATAGGTCGGTCATTTTGGAGGTACCAAGTACTCTTAAAATGGAATCTGAGAATCAGTTGATGATTATTTATATTTTCGAACAGGGTTCCCTCAATTAATAACACTAACTATTATCAAGTAAACATTTAGTTATAGAACAAGGCACAAAATCTCGCAATTGGAAATACTGTTGAGAGTAATATTTAAACTACATATTTGAGATAACCTCAGAACTTGCAAGTTTTATCTTGTTTTAGTCTTGTTTGTTATATAGATGTTATACGAACTGTATGTGTTAATTTTCTCTTGTAGAATTAATTTGTATTTTAAAAATTAAAAAAAATGCTTTTAACATATAATTCCTTTGAATTCAAATTCTAATATGATAGAGCAAGTTTTTTAAGAAATTTCTAGCTCTACGATAAGTTTGTAATTAAAACTTGTGATAGATTAGTTTTATAAGCATTTAATAAATAAGTAATAAAAATATTTTGATCCGGAAATCTCGGAATGAATTGATGCATTTTAAAACTATCTATTTTATTGATTCAATTAAAAGAAAAAATCGTTTCTTAAAAAAAACAAAGATTTTCATTTCTTTTTTTTTTCATAAAAATGTTTTCAATCGATCTGGATTCACTTAAACTAGAAAGCACGATTTCTTCAATCTTGATTTTGCACCTTACAGTTTAAAAGTTCCTTTTGTTATCCTCATATTTTAAAACGAAAAAAGAAAGAAAGAACAAAACTTTTACAGAAAGAAATTTAAATGAACAAGTAATCAAAATAATAATTGCATAATTTTCATAAACACCATTTCATGAATATCACCATTTAAACTGAAAATGATAAAAATATCTTCGCCTTTATTTATTTATTTTTGTATCTGGAACAAAGTTTAAAATACTATTTTTTATTGCATCCCCTTTGCACCTTTATCTTAAAATTTGTCCCCAATTTTGTGGCAAAAGTCTCTCTCCTTTAAAATCCACTTTTAAACAGCCGAAGTAGGTCCTGTATTGTTAAGAATCTGTGTGTGCGTAGATGGAAAAAAGGAGTTACATAAACGTTTTGTTGTCGGCTTTCTACGAGCATTGTCTGTCTCACAGTGAAACTAATCCTACGGTTGGCGAAAGGCACAGTTACAGTGATCAGTCTGACTGGCGCCACCACAACGATCTGCTATTTTTTTCTCCGCCAGACGCGCTGCAAGAAAATGTAAATATTCTATTTAAAAGAGAGTGGAAAAGGTGAAAAAGATGAAGATAAGTTATCGTTAAAGGTCGTTCACGTGTTTTGTGTTCCATTTCTTGTTTGTTTTTGTTTCGGATGGGAAAGTAATAGAGCTTTAATTTTCGTGCAAATAGATAATTGGGTGGCAACTGTTTTAAATTTGACACACGAGACTATAACTTTTGTTGCTTATTTCATTCTCATGAACTGTTACTTATCTTTCACCGTAAATCTGCATAGTATAAGTTATGAAGCAGATAGAAAAAATACTCTACAATATAATAGAAACGCAGGACAAATAACAATTATTTTTGTTTTATAATTATTTTCATACTTTGCAGGTGATAGAAATCATGTGATGTGAATAACTGATAATTTGCATCGCTGATTAATAGGACTACATTCAGGATCGTGATTTTATAAATACTTGCAAATGTGTAATTTTTTTTCATATTTAGTGTCCCTCGAATTAGAATATGGATATAAAATTGTTTCAAAAATATTTTTTTAATAAAAATGATTTAAATCCAGTTTTTTGTCAAAAAATGATCAAGGAAAAATAAAGACGTTTACGGAAAAGGCTTCTACAGCAATATTTTGCTTGTATATCTAAGATTTCAATACACAGCCTGAACTAGAATTTTTAAAATACATAATTTAGAAGTTAATTCATTCACATTCTCATATATCAGATAAGAGGAATTTTGAAGGGAAAAAACACCAATTTACCACCACCATTTGATGGTATCTAAAAAATTAATGTGAATTTTTAAAAAATTCTAATGCAGGTTCTGTAGAGAAGAATACATAAAAAAAGAAATATACACATTAAAATAAAAGAAAGATATATAAAAAAAATGTCGAAAGATATTACTATTATTATAGAAACATTTTCAATTAAAGGAGAATGTTTTTAAAATAGGCCAACTTTTTTTAGCTAAAAAAATTGCATTCAAATAATTAATTTACGACTGTAATATTCTTAAACTATTTTGTATTCATTCATTCAAATCATTTTATATTCTAATTCAAGTAACTCTAAACATTAAATAAAATAACCATTTAAATGCTTTTGAAAAGCTTAGTTCCAAATTAATTTGGTAACATTAACCCTTTCATGGGGCGGCGGTTGATTGTGAAACTGTCTATTACTACATTTCTTTCATTCATAAAAATCTTGGCAATTTAGTAGAAATTAATCTGGGAATGATTGTTTTTGTATCTAAAAGTGGTTAACGGTATTAGTAAAAAAATCCCCTCCAGATCTATTTTAACTGAATTGCTCTGAATAGGTGAAGAAATATAAGAATATGTGGTTTCACTCTAAATTCACTATAATGTGAGGTAATAATTAAATTCTTTGTTATTATGTTTTTATACGAGAATTTGTTTTATTACAGCTAAATATAATCACATGATTTGTAATAAAATTCAAAATTTAAAGAAATGCAAATGTTTATTAAAAAATGTTTCTTACATCAGCTTAGAATTTCGTAAAAAAAAAGAAAATAGTATTCGAAATTTTAGCATATAATTAAATTATATGCTATTATTATTAGCAGCAATATAAATTTTAGTATACACATTCCTTAAACGCACATTGCCGATTAAATTCGATGAAACTATAAAAACGTGAGGCCTATGAACTTTTTCCAGTAGCCGTTCAGTGCGGCGATGAAGATGTGTGTTTATTGGAGATAGCATAAGCAGCTCTAAGGTACCCCAAACATTTTCAATTGGATTGAAATCAGGAAATCAGACCTTTGAGAGAAAAGAACCAAGTAAAACAAGATAACTAAGGTGTCAAAGAACCGTTCCAATGTATTAGCACGAGGGAAAAGGGAGCTTTTGCTTTTTGTTAAGATTTATTTTTTTGAGTTTTGTGATTCCATCTTTGCGATATTTTTATTATTTAAACCAATTATTCCTGAAGTGGTCTGTATCGACCCCCGGGGTTCAATAACCACCTGCAAGGGGTCCACATCAGCGAAAAAATAATGTTTGGGGTCCACGAAGTACAAATGGGGGCCTACGATAGTGACTCTCATTAGACCAGATCATGACTAATATTAAAGAAAATTTAATCAAGTGGAAACCAGATTTTACTTATTTTTAACAGATTTATTTACTAAATTTAATGAGATTAACTTGCAGTTAAGGTGGCAGCATAAATTTTATTAAAACAAGGACCATCATTTCAGCGTTTCTTGCCTAAAGAAGTACAATGCTGTGTATTGCGAATTTTCCTAGTTTCTCAATTTGTCACAGACAATCTGCCAGGAAAAGGAAGTTTTAACCTACTTTAAAATGCCATTTATTCAGTTTTAAAACTAAATTTGAGAATGCTTTGACTACGGTGATACCACTGTAGGCTATGAATTCATAGGGTCACATAAAAAAAGAATGTCAGATTACTAGAGGAACTGATTGGAATAGACACTGTAAAGTTCAGATTTTTGGCTTTAAAAAGATATTTCCGTTATTCATCCCGAATCGTGGAATATTTTCAGAAAGTTTTTAAATGCTTTTCCTAGTAAGAAGGAGTTTCAGCGTGATTTCCAAACTCCAAAACAAAAAAAGAAAGTAAAGAAAAAAGATGATACTAACTGACGAGATTTAGGATTAAATTTGACAAGATTGATACCAAAGGTTGAAAATTTGTTAATTGAAACAACAAATTCATTCCTCTCATTAAAAGCATTTGTTTTACTGCTCAGTTACTTTATGTATTGATTAAATCTTAATTTTATTAATTGTCATGCGATTCTTATGTTTTAAGTACTATACTTCACTACAGTTAGAAATTTAAATCTTTTTAAGTAATATCCCTATAACACACACATACACACAGCTGTCTAAAAGACATTTAAGTTGAGAAATTTGCAAAAATTCAATATTTGGTGAGAAGGGTCTACCACAAACCAAAAAACATGGCAAGAGGTCTTTGAGACAAAGTTAGGGAACCTCTGATTTAAATTACCGCTAATTTTAAAGTTTTAATAAAATTTATTTTAAATTTTGTTATAATTACATGAAAATTTTCTCTGAAAGAAACCTTTAAATATGGTTTTATAATTTTTGGTGATCATAAGAAAGAAATTCTTATTTTTAGAACTCACATTTATGGAATATTTTTAAATACTAAGGGCATCATGGAATGGTATAAATGAACACATCTATTACACAACAATATGAATTTATACTAGAAAATCTTAGTACATTGTTCTATATGGTAAAATGTTCTTCGTTTACTTTCTTTTGTGTATGTGCGCGATTTTTTTTTTCTTTCTTTTTACATTTAAACTTTTTACTAATTTCAAAACAATAAACTTTAACTTACAATTTTAAGGATCTTATCTTGTATTTCTCTATATAAATTTAAGTCATAATTGCTTTTTCTAATCTTTATATTCATAATATCGAAAATTATAATAATAAAAAAAAAGACTTCATCGACCTTTGTAGCACTGATAAGCGCAACTCCAAATGACCAACTCTTTAATGGTCGGCAGTAACCCGTATCGGCAACTTCTCCGCCGAGTTTTAATTGCAGAGAGGAATACTCGCGAGGAGAGGTTGGGAAATGTAAGGGATGTATTTCAGTTTCGAATCCTGCATAAAATTTGAAAGATAAATAAAAAAAAAGCATGCACTGCCTTCTGCCGAGCGTGGATTCAACAGATAAAAAGCTATTTTGGCTAACAGAATGTATTGGGAAAAATATCATTAGCGGAACTTTATGAAGAAAGAAATAACTTTAACGTTTAAAGGTCTATTTTAAAGCGATGAATTTTGATAAATATTTATGCTAATGAGATTAGAAACGGTTTTTGTACTTACAACTTCTCTGTTGGTTAGTTTTTATCTCTCAAACTAAATACTATTTGTCGTCCAATGGTAATTTAGCTTTCTTCACTTAATATCTAAAGATCAATATGAATTCTGAACTAATCAATACAAGAGTAATGATTATTTTTAAGGTACATTATTTTCGAATGTCAGTCTAGAATTATTTTTAGATATGGAATTGCACATTATTTTCCGTTTTCAGCAAATCTTTAAAACTGTTGTCTTTTATTTTTTCAAACCATTTATAATATTAGCATTGGATATTTTTTCCAAGAAAAGTTGAACCAATTGAAATATGAGTGACAAAATATATTTATATTTGAATGTTATTTTTGATGTTGTTGCGGATGAAAGCATTTAGGAATTCATGGTGATTACGTAACTTTATTTGGATGACTCGTAGCCCTTTAGCGGGCAGTGGCTAATACGTCTAGCCACATATTAAAAAAGATTTCTCCAAGCGGGTGATGGATATTTAGTCCATCCACATGAGTTAATTAAGGCTAAAACGCGAAAAATTCAATACAGATGGCAGGACCATACCTTTTTTTTGCATTTCATTTCCTCTGGTGGGTAGTTAAAAACAGAGTTTCTCGGTGTAAATCTGCAAATTGTATTTTGATTACTATAAATAAAATTTAAGATCTTTGAAAAAAACTTCGACGTGTCTTAAGTATACTTTTCCCTCAACTGAATGAATTAAGCAAATTTGAAATTAAAAAAAAAGTTTTATTTAAATTTTTGGAAAGCTTTTATATGTGGATAGAGGCTCTATCCACTGCCCACAAAAAAAAAAAAAAAAATGACCTAGAAAATTTCGCTTTTCTCCACACTTAGAATCAAGTGAGAATGTTGGGGTCATTCACCTTAATTTGTACATCACGCCTGCGTCTATTATAATACTTCTCCCATTTTTGATGCTTAGCATTGTGTTTCGTCTAGCTTCATCAAACAATCTTTCAATATCTCCTACTGCAAACTCAGTTCCGTCCGATACCATCACTAATTTCTGAAATGGGGTATTTAACTTTCGACCTAAAAATAATTCTGCACGGGTTTTTCCTGTCGTTTCATTCACTGCTGTACGAATAGCATAAGCAAACTCACGTACGAACTGGTCCAATGTATCATGTTGATCATTCACATAATTTGCAAACATTTGCACAAGATCGCGATTCACTCGTTCGGTTCTATTTGTCTGAGGCCTATATACAACAGTCTGCACATGCCTTATGCCTAATCTTTCACTTAAATGTTCAAAAATTTCGGATATAAATTGGAGACCGTTGTCACTTATTAATTTTATTGGAGCTCCAAAACGCGATATAAAATTATCAAAAAAGTATCCGCTATTACACAAGCCGAGGCCTTTTTAAGAGGTATAATTTCAGCCCATTTGCTGAAATGATCTGTAATTACTAATACATATCGATTACGTCTCACTATCGATGTAGGGTACGGATCTAACAAATCTAACGTAGCTATCTCATTTGGATAATTTGATACAATCGGATTCAATCGACCAGCTGGTAATGCGTTTTTATAATTATTAACTTGGCACATATGGCATGTAGAGACATATTGATCAATAAATTTTCTCATATACGGGAAATAACAAACGTCCCTCATTTTATGGTAAGTCTTAAGGAGTCCAAAATGACCTGCTATGGGCTTGTCGTAAAATTCTCTCATTATTTTATTCCTTAAAGACTTTGGAATGTATACTCGCATTTCACCTAGTGACGTTGCATATTTGGCATAAAACAACAAGTCCTCGATTAACATGAAATTGCGGGACCAATTCTCACATATTGTCACATTGACTGAGCTATCTTCTGGGTTTTCTAGATATCTATAGATATGACCTAATTCCGGGTCTTTTCTTTGCTCTTCAATTAACTGTTTTCGTGACGGTTATTGCACAATTAACTTTCTCTCCTATTATACTTTCAACCGGGTTTCTTGACAAAACGTCCGCCACCGCAATTTGAGTTCTAGACCAATGTTCCCATTCTATATTAAATTCTGCTAATTTTAGAACACATCGGATCATTCTACTCGACAAATTTTTACCATGAGTTAAACGCGTTAATGCAACGTGATCTGTAATAACTTTAATCGGCAGTGAGCCTAAATATGGTCTGAATTTATTCAGAGCCCAAACTATTGTTAAACATCCCTCTCCGTACAGTGTAATTCCTCTCCGCGCTGCTAAGCGTGCGAGAAGCAAATACAACTGGTCTCTGTTCCTGATTTAAAACCGCTACTACACCTATTGAACTGGCATCCGTAAATAACTCGAAAGGCTTTTTGAAATCTGGCAATTTTAAAAGTTGCGCTTTCGTTACGGCCGTCTTGACCACGTCGAATACCTTCTGCGTTTCTATTGAACAACAAAATTTCTTGAGTTTTCGTTTAACATTATAAAGGGGTTCGCAAAGATCAGCATAATTTTTAAAAAATTTCGCGTACCACTGGGACATAACTAAAAATTGGAACACCTCTTTAGAATATAGGGGTGGTTTCATCTCAACTATAGCTCGAACTGTTGTCTCATCCGTTTTAATTCCCTCCTTACTAATAATTAAATCTAAATATTTCAATTCATCAAATCCAAATTTGCATTTATCTTTGTTTACTGTTAACCCTGCATCTTGTAATAATCGAAAAACTTCCCTTGGATGTTCAATATGGCGAGTGAACGATGGAGACGATATGATAACGTCGTCCATATACACATTCACAAACTTCCATATTACCGGTTTTAAGATTATATCAATTACCTTATGAAAATTGGGAGCCGTCCCTGATAAGCCAAATGGCATACGCCAAAATGCGTAGGTGCCATTTTTTGTGACAAACGCGGTCTTAACTATATCACTGGGGTTTACTACCAGTAGAAAGTACCCTGATCGGAGATCAAGAGCCGACATATTCGTCGTATGGGGTATATTCATTATTAAATCATCTATTAAGGGTAAGGGAAAACGGGGATACTTTGTAATAGCATTAAATTTCTGATAGCCGACAGCAAATCTATACGCTTCCGGAATATCAGTCGGTAACCCATTATTTTTTCTACATAACACAACTGGTGACGCGTACGGGGATTGAATCGGAATTATGGTTCCCTCCTTCAACATTTTCTCTACATGATAATCGAGTATCGCTTGTTTCAACCTATCATAACGATACGGACGAGAAACAACAGGTGGCTTATCTCCCGTGTCAATTTCATGATATAAAACATGTGTAAGCACCGGTTTATCTGAAAATAATCCCTTAAACTATTAAACAAATCCCGCAACTCCTGTTTCTGTTTTTCCTCCAAACTTGTCTTAGAAAGATCTCTATTTCTACATTTCCTTCCTCAATCGTTTTAACCACCGTATCAATTTGCGAATCGGGAATCGCCAACGATTTCCGATCAAAACCCAAAATAATTTTCGATCCACTTATAAAATCCTCCCCGAGAATACATGGGTATTTTTAATCTGCCAACACATGAAAAACCAAGGCGTTTCAAACTCCCTAATTCGAACATTCAATTCCACAATTCCAACATTCTGACATTTTAGCTCTCTGTGCCGTGATCACCTGAGCACGCGATTTTTTTACTTGCCTATAAAAAAATATTTTCTGTATATCTCCTCCGATATAAATGACTTCTCTGCTCCAGTGTCCCATAACGCTTTCGTAAAAATATCATTTAACAAAATAAGAAAAAAATGGGAGTTCCACTGGAGACATACATATCGCAGAATGTTTAATCGGCACCTCATCTGCCGACTGAGTATAATCACTTTGAACATCCCTAACTTTTAAAACATTCAATCGTGTTCTTTGCTTCCTATCGCCTCGACTAAAATTCTCACTCGAACCCCTATTTCTGCGGTCCCCTCTACAAAAATCGTCATTTTGACCCCCATTTTTAAATTGGTATCCCCTATCGTTAAATCCTCGATCATCCTTATGAAATCTATTCCTGCTATCAAAACACTGATTTCCTTGACGGCCATTCTCGTAGTTACCCCTATAATAATTTCTGCCATTACTCGGTCTACGCACAAATTCCGAATTTCTCCAATTTCTTCGACTAGCATCAACATAAGACATCCTACGCTCATTCCAACCTCGTCTCTCAACATTATCACTATTTTCTGAATCCCGCATTACTTTGCACATGAATATCTTTCCTCAAATTTAGATAAGGCCTCCAAAAGTTGGATCGTGTTTTGTGGATTTCGAACCTCCACGTATTCCTGGACTTGTGGTTCGGGTCTAACGAAAATATGATCCACTAAGGCTTCCTGCGACATCCCCAGTTCTAGTTTTTTATTCAGTTTTAATAAATCGTAAACAAAATTCGTTGGCTCCTGGTCCCTTCTCTGCTGAGACGCGTAAAACTTTATCTCTAAATCTTTCTTATTTCGGATCGCAGGGAATGCTTTTGACAAAGCTGCTTTTAACTGCGCAAAGTCCGTGGCTGTATTCTGCACTAACGTTGATCCGAATATCTGATACCAATCTTCAGAAGAGGACCTTTCAAATAAGCACATGATAAACCACTGGGTATTTCTTGTAATTTTATTTGATTGTCAATACCTTCCAAAAATTCAGTCTCATTCTCGGACAAGAAAAGTACACTTCTGGTAAAATCTTAAACCCGTTCGCGCTTCTTACCCCGGGGTCATATAAATTAAATTTCTTCGGGCGCCCATGTGAAGTTGCACCCCTCGGGTGCCCTTCTCCTTGATTATCAGCGTGAGTTAGAGGTGTAGGAATGAATGAAGAACTAGGTGCTGTCATGATCTTAATTTGACTTTATTAAGATGTTAAAACTTAAACATCTAACAGATTAGATAATAATAATATATGTGAGAGAATCTACGATGACAAAACATACAATATATATAATACCGAAATAACGTAACCCGGACCACTATCAATAATTAACTCGCCGAAACTCAATTCCAATACTATCACAGATCCTAATATTAAATAATCAGTCCTACCTTAATTTCGATCTACCGATCCAATCTTAATGGAAGTTCATTCTTTACTGGAGTGCAATGGTATGCACCTTGACCTAATGGCTCTATATCAGGAATAACTTCTGTGTTAGCTGTCACTTCACAATTGAATCACGGACTATCTTAACATTCCCCAAATTGCCACACCGCTTACTCTAACTTCTGATATTTAAAAGCTTCCTAATTTGCCTCTTTCCTTTACGCTTCTCTTCTTGGGTTTGGTTGGAAAAGAGTTGCCATTAATTCTGGCCCCAAAGTATCCAAAGAACATGTTAATGAAAAGACGCGTAAGCCCATCACACAATTATTCTATTATTATTTAATTACACTTATACTTTGTATTTAATTGTTATTGAAATAGTTATTACATAAATGCCACTTTTTCATAAAAAGTTTGTTGTAATATGATTCATTATTTCTGTCCTGAAAAGTAAGTTAAATGTCCTAAGTGCGCAGTGGCTATAATGTCTAGCCCCCACCCAGGGAAAAAACCCTTAATCAGATATTTTTTTGTGACTAAATAATGTTTACAGAGGATGAGAACATTACATTTATCAAGTACTTTATCACAGAAAAGTGCATTTTAGCTTTGTGCCCGTTAAAGGCTTATTTTTTTTTAAGAAACGGTACACTACACAGCAAAGAGTTCACAAAACGTAAAATAATAGTGACAGCTCGACAACTCGCGAGAGGACAAAAAAGCCTTCTCTTCCTCAATCCAAAATAAATAAATAAATAAACCCTTCAGTTTCTTCAAACCTGAGGAACTTGTGGGATTGGGGTTGGGGAACTTAAGGCCCGCGGTACAATTCTCAGTGACACTCAACACTTCTTTAAGAATTTGAAAACTTTCGAGTAGTTGAATGTAGATAAATTTGTAATGGACCTTCTTGACAAACATCTTCACAATTATGAACATTTTAAAGAATTACGAAATAATCTGAAACAAAACTCTAAAAATAAATTTACAGCTATTTTGTAAATTATTGAATGGCCTTTCTGGAGAAATTTCATTGTTTAAAGAGAGAAAATTTCGAGTACTCTGCTTCCTACTTTTGGTTCCACATATCTAAGTAAAAATTCTTTCCTCATATGAAAACTTTTCGACTCCGAGAAATTGTTTAACAACTGAATGCTTAGAATCGTTTCTTATTGAAAGTCACACATTATACCTCTGATTTTGCGATATTAAAGTAGGTTCGCATTAAAATTTTTCTTTTTCTTTTTATTTAACTATAATGAAGGGAAAAACTTATATTTTATGTGCGTGTTTTCTATTTCTTATTTTAATAAATGTGACATAATTTATGTAAAATTTCAATTTACTTTTATTTTTGTTGAAGAAATAGTTATGATTTATGCTGTTTATTTTTTTATCTTAACAAATATCTTTAAATGATACTATGACAAAAATGTAGTTGTTACAATACTAAAATAATATATAACACAAAACTGCAGATCTATATTATTAATCTCTATTTTCTAACTCAGCATGCATTATCTCGCGGGAATCGAATTGCTCCTAAAATGTCCTACTTTGTGGTACTTGAATCCCATTGGTAGATTATTTTGGGACGCTGAAGGATTGCCCCGATACCTGTTCTAGAATGTTATAAAATATCACATAATTTACACTTTTAATGCTAATTAATTAGTTCCGGTAATGATGCAATATTGCGTGTGCGCTATTGTATCATCTGGAATTCCTGATATTTGACGATAAGGCACTTTTACGATGCATGCGCACACCGTCATGGATGAGAAAACGCTTTGTTTAGAAATATACAGAACGGGACAGATCATTCACGCCTTCGAAATTCGCAGGAAAATATTTCTCTTCAATCCGTGAAGAAGGGAACACCCGGGTTTGAACCGGAGACGTCTCGATCTGCAGTCGAATGCCTTACCACTGAGTTATACACCCGCGCCAGTGAACCTTTGTTTTGCATTCCGTAGGAATGGACTTTGTCTAGAAATATACAGAACGGGACAGATCATTCCCGCCTTCAAAATCCTCAAAAAAAATAGTTCTCCTCACTTCCCTGAAGAAGGGAGCACTCGGGTTTGATTTTAATTTTAAGGTTTTCAGTTAGCCCTGATTAGCACAGTAATTAAAAAGAATTAAGATGTCGATGGATTCAGGTTGAAAATAAATTAAAGAAAAACTCTCTAGAGAATTGAAATATGTAATTATCACACGCACGCACACACAATTATGAAACTATTACTTTTTTTGGAAATTGTGAAATAAGTAAAGGTTCTATTTATAGTTCAAATACATGAAATATCATGCAACTTAGTTCAATAATTTTTAAATCACATCTCTCAATAATTCTGAACAATGCAATACATGATTAAGTTTATAAAAATAAATTATAACTAAAAATCGATGTAAATAGTTCTTATATTAAACTATTAATTTTTAAGCGTCAAAATAAATTATTACATAATTTTTTATGTGATTCATTTTTATTCAACTAAAGTTAATATAAAATTATATAAAGATATAATTTTTTTGTACCAAAAATAATCGATGAAACAGTTTTCCTATCATAGTTAATTTTAAATTCATTAATAAATACATGCATATTCCTGACCAATCATGACCTTTCTTATCATACATAAACTGATCTTAAGTTGAAAGCCCTGTCTTCTGCCATTGGGATGTTCTTGGAAATGCAATACACTTATGCTTTTGATTGTGTCTAGGCTGTTGGCTAACATTTTAGAAATTCCCCCATTGATAATAAGGAATCGTGGATTGAAATAAAGATGGGCAACAGAAGCTGTACACAATGAGAAATACACAAAATCTATCAAAATAGCACGCAAAGATCATAATGAGTCTTAATTTTTGTGTATGGAGTTCATCCAATTCTGAAAGAGATTTTCAAATCAGAAATATTTTCAAGAGAGCTGAGAGAATGTTCCAAATCTTAATTGGTGACGAAAACCGCCGGAATAGTCAGACCCCGATTGAACGAATTCATCGGGACCGAACCCTTTGTTCGATCAATCGGGGTGATTCGTTCTATCGGAGTCCAAACAAAATACAAATTGGATTAACTTTTGGAAGTTCTATAATAAGCAACTAAAAGGAAAATATCCTTTGTTAGAAATTATACAGTTCTTATTCAGCAGCTAAAATACCATTATTGAATTATTACGCACTTGTTAATTGGAAATTTTAAAGTACGGACTGTGATAGATGTTTGACACAAACTTTTTGATTCATGAATCGAAAGAGTTCTTTTCTCGACTTTATGTAGAGAAGCTAATACTGCTGCATGAGGTATGTCTTCACAATTTCCTTACAATGTAAAGCATTAGAAAGTTTAGCAGTTTCGTCATCAATTTCTGCGTCAGAATCGCTCTTCGTTGTCTCCTACAAATCAACCATTTCCTGAATTTCAGTTCCTCACCATATGTAACACAATCGTTGCGTTGTGAAGTGGGATGAGAAAGGAGTTTCCTGTCTTATTTAAAGCCCACACGATAACTCACCTTCACTTTTGAAGTCTATAACGCCTTACACCCTTTCTCTCGTCGAAATGTGCTATTCAGAAGAAAAGTCTTTTTCTGTTCCGAACAAAAAATAAATGTCATTTGAAAAAATCCCGATTTCTTCTAATGAAAACTAATAAAAAACATTTTTCAACTGTTGTTTAACTCAGGGTTTATTATTCATTAAATAGGGGTTTTTGCCTTCATTTTAATCGGGGGGGGGATTCGTTAAATGAGGGTTCTTTAAACAAGGACGACTGTAATTTGATTTTCTTCTATTTTGTACCGTAAACATTAACGAGATCCATTGAAAAGAAAAATATACAACTTCTTAAATACAATATTATCTCACCATAATATGACAAAAAAAGGAAAGATTTAATTTCAGCGTTTTCTGTAAAAATCTAGCTTTTTTTCCCCAGTAGAACTTTTTTTTTCTTTTTGCGCGTGAAAGTCATATCCGGTTAATCTAATCCTACATTATAAAATTTTCCGTGATAAATTTCGGCCTCAAATCTCAATGTACATTCCACCATAAAATTCGGTCTCATAGGCTTCAATAGACGGCCAATTTTCTCTTGTTTGAAAACTGTTTTTTGTTTTCTGTCCGCTTTATAATAATAAAAGCAGTAAATATATTGACAGATTGAATTTTTATTTACAGATTTGCCATTTTTAGACTTAAAAGTAGCATAGCTTAATATTAAAAAGATTGTTTGTCACTAGTTCAGCATTTGCGAAAATTATTTAGTATTGCTTATTAGCTTAGAGTTAGTTATTAAAATATTTACCTTATGTTTTGATTACTAGTTAATTTTTTATAGTACTGTATTTCCAAAATGCTGATGTTTGATACATTTAATAAAATATTTCAGTTTAAAATGAATTTCTATAATTTGCTATAAATCAACTAAGAGTATAAATTTCTTGGGGTAGTTTCTCATGGAACTACTACTTCTTTATAATTAAGAGGAAGTACTTCAGGAATTTTGAAATTACTCATTCGGACATACTTTATCCACATAACCAATAAATTTTGTTTTTAAAAAATGATTTTTTTTTTGTACAGTTTTTGCAATAAAGTGTTAAGTATCGAAACAGCCTTTTCTGTAAAGTTACTATATTTTGTTGGTGGTGGTGGCCCTTAGAGTTGGACCTATATTAAGTTATTATTTTTAAACGGTATGTATAAAGAGAATAAAAACAAAATTAACTTATTTTTTGTTCTGATCCCACCAGATTAATTTGGAAAGATGCCCAAGAGATAATGTAGTGATAAATCCTATTAAACTTAAAGAATGACTTTTGTAGACTTTTAATTTTATCTCTTATTTAAGTATATTTAAAATATTCAAAAAAAATTGAAGTCATTATTTTTTTTTATTTATTATGCCACAAAATACAATCTATTGATACCAATCACAAAACAGAGGTGCAAAGAATAAAAACTTACACAAGCACATTGCAACGGAAAACTTTCTTTAAATCTCATGGGAGAGTGAAATTTAGAAACTGAAAAAATCAAGTTTACCTTTGAAATGAAAACGTTTCTATTTCCATAAAATGCTCATGTGGGATGTTTTTGTTCATTCATGTTGTTTTCAAAGATCTTGATATTTTTATCAGTATTTCCAAACTGAAAGATTCTTTTCAGTTCTGAGACTTTCCACCCAAATACTTTTTTGATTGTTAGGGTGAAAATAAGTCAGCAACTAAAAATTGAACTACAATAATACATCGACTTAAACTACCCTGAATTATGTGAGCCTGGAAGTAACACGATTTTCAAATCTCGTGTTATTTATGTGTGTACTTTTTTTTTTTCATCACTGAAAATCAGACGGAATCATTTTCAGTGCATGATGAAATTAGTAATGTCATTGAAGAAGTTCTCTGTCTTTCCAGGCAAATACATTTAGAAGTAGATAGCGATGATGTTCAAGAACTGCTGGATTTCAACAATCAGGCGCTGACAATGGATGAGCTAATAGCAAGAGCGTGACATTGAAGAACTTGAGTCTTTAAACCTAGTTTAAACAGAACATCGAATGACGGTTGGGAATGTGTAGTTTTCTCTTCGGCTTTTCCTAGCTTGACTTGACTTCACTCCATTGGCCAGTCGGGACTCCTGATCCTGTTTCTTGCGTGGTCGTAGATTATAGAATTTTCTATCTTGAACCACTGCTGCTTCCTTCCGGTTCTTCTTCCTACTTATATAAATATTATCTGATGAATATGATCTTTTATTTATTTTATTGGGTATACGTTTCTGCCACTTTCTTTGTGGCTCACTAGACCAAGATCCATGCGACCGTTTATCTCCTACTCTATCTTGACGCTTTATTTTAATTTTTGTCTTATTACTGGAAAAAGAGCTAGGTAGTGATCTGATAAGTGATCCGCGCTTATCGGCCCTATCTGTGTGTTTCTCACAGTGATATGACTTAAGATTTATCCCTTTTTCCTCTAACTCACGCTTTACCTGAGACCCTTTATTCTTACCATATTGCGACTCATTTGATCTTCGATGTACGTTTTCCAAACTACTCGTTTCCTGACGTAAACTAATGCAATCCGAGCGACCTGTTTCTATCTCAATCTCGTCACATTTCCTATGACGATATATTCTTACTTGATCAACATTGACGGTTAACCTTTTTCCTGACCTCCATATTATAATATTATTATTATTTCTTACTTCTAACACTCTATACGGACCTTCAAATTTTTGTTTAAATTTCGCGCATACTTTATTCGCTGCTGAACTTAAAGGGTGTGTCTCTAATAACACCCAGTCATCTAACTTAATTTGTACATCCCGCCTGCGTCTATTATAATATTTTTCCCATCTTTCATGTTTAGTTTTTGTTTTTCGTCTAAATTTTTCATCAAACAATTTTTCAATATTTCTTACTGCAAATTCAGTTCCGTCCGAAACCATTACTAATTTTTGAAATGGGGTAATCAACTTTCGACCCAAAAATAATTCCGCAGGGGTTTTTCCCGTCGTTTCATTCACTGCCGTACGAATAGCGTAAGCAAACTCACGTAAGAATTGGTCCCAAGTATCGTGTTGATCATTTACATAATTTGCAATCATTTGCACCAGATCGCGATTTACGCGTTCGGTTCTATTTGCCTGAGGTCTATATGCAACAGTCTTCACATGCCTTATGCCTAATCTTTCACTTAAATATTCAAAAATTTCTGATATAAATTGGGGACCGTTATCACTTAATAATTTTATTGGAGCTCCAAAACGCGATATAAAATTATCGAAAAAAGTATCCGCTATTATACGAGCCGAGGCCTTTTTAAGAAGTATAATTTCAGCCCATTTGCTGAAATGATCGGAAATTACTAAAACATATCGATTACGTCTCACTCTCGATGTAGGATACGGACCTAACAAATCTAACGTAACTATCTCATTTGGATAATTTGATACAATCGGATTTAATCGACCAGCTGGTAACGCGTTTTTATAATTATTAACTTGGCACATATGGCATGTAGAGACATATTCATCAATAAATTTTCTCATATACGAGAAAATAACAAACGTCTCGTATTTTATGATAAGTTTTAAATCTGCCGAAATGACCTGCGATTGGCTTGTCGTGGAATTCGCGTAAAATGTCATTTCTTAAAGACTTTTGAATGTATACACGCATTTCACTTGACGACGTTGCGTGTTTAGCATAAAACAACAAGCCTTCAATTAGACGGAAGTCGCGAGACCAATTCTCACATATCGTCGCATTAACAGAGTTATTTTCCGGGTTTTCTAAATATCTATAGATATGACCTAATTTTGGGTCATTCTTTTGCTCTGTTATTTACTGTTCTCGCGACGTAAGTAATGGATCTCTGATTATTGCACAATTAACTTTTTCTCCCATTATACTTTCAACCAGGTTTCTAGATAAAATATCCGCCACTGCATTTTGAGTTCCAGGTTTATGTTCCTATTCTATATTAAATTCCGCTAATTTGAGTGCCCATCTGATCATCCTACTAGACAAGTTTTTTCCAGGAGTTAAACGTGTTAAAGCAGCGTGATCTGTTATAACTTTACTAGGCAGTGATCATAAATATGTTCGGAATTTGTTCAACGCCCATACTACTGCTAGACATTCTCTTTCGGTTACCGTATAATTCCTTTCCGCGTTGTTCAGAGTACGTGAAGCAAATATAACTGGTCTTTGTTCTTGATTGAGAACTGCTCCCAAACCTATTGAACTTGTATCTGTAAATAACTGAAGGGTTTTTTAAACTCCGGCAATTTTAAAACTGGCGCCTTTGTTATGGCCGCCTTGACCGCGTCGAATGCCTTCTGCGCATCAATGGACCAGAAGAATTTTTTTAATTTTCGTTTAAGATTATAAAGGGGCATAATTTTAATAAATTTCGCGTACCACTGGGACATACCCAAAAACTTGGATACCTCCTTTGAGTTCCGTGGTGGTTTCATCTCGAGTATGGCTCGAACCTTTGTCTCATCCGTTTTGATTCCTTCCTTACTAATAATCAATCCTAAATACTTCAATTCATCGCACCCAAATTTACATTTATCCTTATTTAATGTCACAATCCTGCATCTTGCAATAACGAAAAAACCTCCCTTAAATGCTCATAATGGTGAGCGAACGATGGAGACGCTATAATTACGTCGTCCATGTAAACACTCACAAACTTCCGTATCACCGGTTTCAGGATTAGGTCAATTGCCTTCTGAAAATTGGGAGCCACCCCTGATAAGCCGAATGGCATACGCCGAAATGCGTAAGTGCCACTTTTTACTATGACTGCGGTCTTAACAATATCACTGGGGTTTACTGACATTTGAAAGTATCCACTTCTTAGATCAAGAGATGACATTATTGTCATATAGGGGATATTCGTTATTAAATCATCTATTAACGGTAAGGGGTAGCGTGGGTACTTAGTGATCGAATTTAGTTTCCTATAGTCAACAGCAAATCTATATGCTTCCGGATTATCCGGTGGTAACCTATTATTTTTCTTACATAACACAACCGGTGACGCGTACGGGGATTGAATTGGAACAACGATTTCTTCTCTTAACATTTTTTCTACATGATAATCGAGTATCGTTTGCTTTTGTCGATCATATCTGTAGGGCCTGGAAACTACTGGTGGACTATCTCCCGTATCAATTTCATGGTATAAAACATGAGTAAGACCTGGTTTGTCTGAGAACAATCCCTTAAAACTACTAAACAAATTTTGTAATTCCTGTTTTTGCTTATCCTCCAACTTTGTCTTAGACAGATCTATTTCAACATTTTTATCTTCAACTGTTTCAACCACCCTCTCTATCTGCGAATCGGGAATCTTCAACGATTTTCGATAAAAGTCTAAAACAATCTTTGATCCACTTATGAAATCAACTCCAAGAATACATGGGTATTCCAAATCCGTCAACACATGAAACAACCAAGGTTTTTCAAACTCCCTAATTCGAATATTCAATTCTACAATTCCTATATTTTGACATTTCGCTCCTTGTGCCGTGATCACCTGAGCTCGTGATTTTTTTACTTGTTTATAAAAAAAATATTTTTTATATATTTCCTCCGATATAAATGATTTCTCTGCTCCGGTGTCCCATAGCGCTTTCAAAAATGTGTTATTTAATAAAATAGGAACAAAGGCAAGTTCCATGGGTGCTATACATATCGGAGAAAGTTTAATTGGTATGTCCACTGCCGATTTCTTTTGATTATTTTGAACTTCATTAACTTTCAAAACATTCAATCGTCCCCTTTGCATCCTATCGCCTCGACTGAAACTCTCTCGAACCCCTATTTCTGCGGTCCCCTCTATTAAAATTATCATTTCGATCTTCTTTTCGAAATTGGTATCCCCTTTCGTTGAATCTCCGATCATCATTCTGAAATCTATTCCTACTCTCGAACCACTTATTACTTTGACGGCCATTCTCATAATTACCTCTAGAATCATTTCTGCCGTTATTTGGTCTACGCCCAACTTCAGAATTTCTCCAGTTTCTGCAATTATCATCAAAATTAGACATCATATGCGCGTTTTGTTTCCATCTTTCCACATTATCACTATTCTGCGAACCCGGTTTTAATTTGTAAGAATACCTCTCTTCAAATTTATCTAAGATTTCTAAGAGTTGTACCGTATTCTGTGGATTTCGGACCTCCACATAGTCCTGGACTTGTGGTTCGAGTCTAACAAAAGTGTGATCTACCAAGTCCGCTTGCGACATCCTTAGTTCTAAATCTTTGTGTATTTTTAACAAATCGTAAACAAAATCCGTTGGGTCCCTGCTGTGATGCAAAAATCCTGGCTTCTAAATCTTTTTTATTTTTTATGGCGGGGAAAGCTTTCGCTAATTCAGCTTTTAACTGCGCGAAATCCGTGCCTGTATCCTGCACTAACACTGATCCGAATATCTGATACCAATCTTGGGCCCTTCCCCTGAGATGACCTTTCAAATAAGCACATGCTAAATCACTAGGTATTTCTAGTAATTTTATTTGATTGTCTATGGCCTCAAGAAATTCCGTCACGTTCTCGGACCCGGAGAAGCACATTTCTGGTAAAATACCAAACCCGCTTGAATTTCCTAACCCAGAGTCATATAAATTAAAGCGGTCCGGGCGCCATTGTGATATGGTCGATCTTTGTCGACCATATCTTTGTGGGTCAGCGTGAATTAGAGGTGAAGGGTTTTCGAAATGAATAGACATTTTAGAATTCTTAATATGACTTTATTAAGAGTTTAACTTAAATTTCTTATATATTGAACAAACATATTAAGTGAGAATAAACCAAAACACGTAGTCGTAACTAAATCGGATCGCGCAATTTGGATCACTTATCTAAATAATTATATTATCCGCCTACTTTCAATCCTAATAATATTACGATTTCTTATATCAAATGATCTGTGCTACCTTGAATTCCACGCAACGGTTCAAACACCTTCAGAAAGGCTGTTGGGCTCGCGTGCAATAGTATGCACCTTGTAGTAATGGCTAGATATCCGTGATTCCTTGGTAGGCCGTCAAATTACACTTCTACCTTTTCCTAACAAAACTTTCTCTAAATTGCCATCCCGCTTACTAAAACTTCTGTTCTTTTAAAGGCTATCTTATTTGCATCTATACTTTCATTTCACTTCTTGGATTTGGGTTGGAAAAGATTTGCCATTAATCTTGGCCCAAAGGTTATGTTAACCCAGAGAAGATCCCAGAGAACCCAGAGGTTATGTTACAGAAAGGACGCGTGAGCCGTCACAACATGAAACCGTTTATTGATACAGAAATTGTGAAGGAGTGTTTCTTAAATGCTTCTAAATTAGTGTTAATGACAAAAATAAAAAAATATAAAAAATAATAATTGAAAAAAGCAAAACAGGAGTTATAATATTTGATCAATTTTTCACATTTTAAATTTCCCAATGTTATCTTGGTATTAAAGCATTGCCCCCCCCCCCAGCATTTATCATCATGTTGGGGCCCTCGTGAAATAATTAGCATATGTATGCGGCCCGCGTGAAATAGCTGACATACGTATGCGGCCCAGAAAAAAGAAAGGTTGAGTACCCCTGATCTAAAACATCTACCGATGATAGCATTTTTGATCAAGTTCATAATAAACTTGCACGCTTGTTATCAAATAGCGATGAGTAATTGCTTGTGAGTTGCTTTATTCCTAATTTCAGTTTGAATTTTTATGTTGCTTGTACTTATAGACTTAATTTTCACTGTACACTAATTTTTTTTTTTGTAATAAAAACGAATTGTTTTTGTTTTATAGATATGTAAAAAGGTTTTTATTAATACTGTTTTTGCACGGTTTTATGGGGAAATATTCTGAAATTTTATATTTACACGATTTTTTAAAATTGTAGAACATATCCGCAAATTTGTTAAAGGTCACATGTATTTTTTTACACAATTTTTTTTTTTTGCACGGTTTTCTAAGAAACGTATTTACCATGTAAAAAAAGAATTGTGGTTGTATATAGGATGCAACCAAAAACTTTGCGAAAACAATTAAAAATCACAAAGATTTTTTTTTTTATAAAATTTAAATCAGAACGTAACAGCTTACTTTATTTAAAACACTCATCTAGCATTTATGAATATTATTTTTATAAATCAATTATAAAAAAAAGAAGATTGGGAAATTCAAATTCAAAGCAACCGCCCCGGTTTTTCCCACCGAAGGTACGAAGTGGAGGGAAAACAATGTTAAGATTTCAATAATCCATGTGAGTACCTCTCTTCCCCCTGTAGTTTTTTTTCCCTCCTCTGTCCTAGTGTAGCTGTAATCTAGGGGCTACGGACGATTTGACGTTTCGCCTAATGCTTCAAGGACGCCATCAATTTCGTAGGAGCGTTCTTTGCCAGGACAATAGATTCAAGTGACATTGGCGTCGCCAACAACATCGATTTAGTCTACCCCCAATGCAACACACACACGGCGCAGAAGGAAAAAGAACATAATGAAAAGTACCGGGAGATCTCTCTTTTGCCTTTTCCCCAATTTTAAAACGAGGAATAAATATGGGTGGAACAATTATTCCTTTTTTTCCCGTCCCTGGAGGTCCCATGGAAGGTATTCGTATATTGTCTCGTTTTGGGAATCGAACTGCACAATACCGACGACAGATAAATTTCGGAAGCTTTTGTCCACTCTTTGAATGCAAGCGAAAAAAACGTAAATTGTTTTGTTTTTTTATTTAAGGGAGAGTAGAGGGAGAAATGTTGAGATTTTCAAGGAAAGGATGGAAAGGTTTTTGAATAGGAAAAAAAATTAAATAACAATGGAATTATTTTTCATGTTAATGCGCTGTTTGTGTTTTAATTACAACAGAATTTACGGGATGGCTTCTAAGAATTGGTACTTTTGAAATAACAGCTTTCGTATTTTTGCAGCTAGATACTGTATATTCTGGCGTATAACGCGCATTTTTAAAACAAAAAAATATCTAAATTTACGGGTACGCTTTACATGTCGGATAGAAAAAAGATAGCTTGAAAAATAAAGAGAAGATAAGCACGAAAAAATTAAAATTCTATATATATTAAAAGAAATGAGATACTTTACGAGCTTTATACAATGAAGTATGTTCTTTTTTTATCCCCCCCCCCTACTTGAGCTGTAGGGATGTAATTTTAGAAAAATACCATTTTTCAAAAGCCTGGGATAATACATCGAATAAATGACTTCAAAAGATAACAGTATTGCATATTTACATTTCTGGTTTCTTAGTAAAAAACGGATGCGCGTTATACGGCGCGAATGTATTTAAAAAATTAAAAAATGCTGTTTGAAAGTTAAATGTGGAATATTGGAAGGAGAGACGGCACGGCATAAGGGGAAAAAAATCAAAGTATATCAATAGATGGCGCTGTAAACAGAATAACGAAAGTGGTTTGGACTACAAGTAACATCTGGAATCGAATTACGACGGCTTTGGTATCGAGTTATACTATTAAACCAAAGCTGTGCGTGATTGTTTCGGTTTTTTGACGGAAAAATTGTCTTTCAAGTCATTTAGAAGTTAGTGAAGAGCCACGGCAAAGTCGTACCACATTGGATGGGAAAAATCGGTTTTTTACTTGCCCTTGGGCCAAAAACCGCATAAAAAGCAACAATCAAAACGCCTGTTAAGGTATCTGACTACGTTCGGAACCGTGATTTTGCAAAAGAGTATAAATGGATAATATTTATGATATTTAGTGGCATTTAGATTAGAATAAGTGTATAAAATTGTTTTAAAAATATTATTATTAAAAATTATTTAAATACAATATTTTGACAAAAATGAACATAGAAAAATCTATTTTCAAAACATTCTCCTTTTATGGAAAATGCTTCTATAATAATAATATTTTGTCTGTATATAGCCAAAATCTCTGTACAGAGCCTGAACTAAAATTTTTGAACTATATATCTTAGAAGTGGATTTATCCATATTTTAATACAACAGAGGGAAAATTTTAAGAAAAAAACGCCGATAATTATTTCAATTGGTAGTAATTCTGAAAGTAATGTGAATTTTTCATAATCTAGTTCAGACCCTCCGAATAAGTCTTTACTTTATATAAACAAAATATTATTATTATAGAAGAATTTTTATAAAAGGAAATCGTTTTGAAAATTGGTCATTCTAAGTTAATTTTTTGCCAAAATATTCCATTTAAATAATTTTTTATATTAATAATATTCTTAAAACAATTCTATACATGTATTATAATCTAACTGACACTAAATTATCCATTTATGCTCTTTTTTAAAATCGAACGTAGTCGGATCGCCGCAAGTTGAAACCGACAAACAGCATATTCCTCAACAGAGCGGAGTATCTCAAGAGTCACGTTGTCAATTTGTTGCGTGCTAAATTTTCTGAACACAATATAATTGAGATAAACCTACAGCCAGAATTCAAACAGACTGAGGTCCGGTGATCTTGAAGCAGGCTAACGGAAAATGACGGTTCTATCTTTTCCAAAATATCTGTTGAGCATCGTGGGTTTTTCAATGTGAGGAGGAGCGTCATCTTGCATCTTACAGTGCCCTCTACTGATAAATTGTGAACTTTTTTTTTCTTAGGCCATATCTTTTTCCCCTTTCAAATTTCGAGTCTTCTTAATCAGTGGATTTGTATTGCATTTTGAATGTTGGATTTTAGTTATAATTACCTTATATATATACACATTTATGTATCTATTCTCTTGTTCTTTATTCAATTTGGCCTTGAGCCCTTGGAAACAACATGCTTCCTTAATTCTTTTTAACAACTTGTTTGTAACTGGTACTAATTGGGTTCTACAAATTCTCTTGGGGAAAATATTCTTTAACTATGATTTTAGTTTAAGAACCTCTTTCCGTAGAGATGACGTGATTTTATGCAAATGTAATTACGATTTAAGTGCTTGTTGTTGAGTATGTGAGGTTAATGGTTAATCGTTGTTCAATAAGCAGGAAATGCAAGTATTAGAAAAGGTTAACTACGACTGCTGGTTACGCGCTTTGAGATTAATAATCGACGTAGAATCCACCAGAAATTGTGAAAATAATCAACCTTGGAGCTGACTGAGCTAACGGACTTCGAAAAGGATCATAATAAGGAGCTTCAAATCCAGATAAGTGAATTTTAAAAATCTAGTACATCCGATTAAGGGTCAGCATTTCATATTGCTGCCACAGTTAAGCTATAAAATTGTATTTTTCATAAGGTGCTAAAGATTGAATAAAATTAGCTATTTTTATGAACATGTCTGCTTCCTCCTCGAACTTTTTCGCAACCGCGACATGTTTAACGAGAGCAATTGATTAACTACAACTGAATTCTTAAAAATACTGATGGTATCTTCTTATACAAACATATTGAAAAGAATAATTCTATAAAAAGTAATAAACGATAAAAATAAGTAGTTTAAACTCTCTATATAGTAAAAAACTTTCGATATTAATTTCATTTCATTTACACATCCCTTTGGTAAATGCGAAACAAACAGGACAAAATATATCCATTCCTAGATGAATGCAATCAGAATGCATCTCCTACATGTAAGGGCATAAAAAACTTCAAGGCAAGATTTTCTTATGTATTTTAAAACATTCTGAGAGGAAGATCAAACTATATCGATTTTATTTTCGAATTTCGCCCGAATTCGATAAGGAAGCTCTAGTAATAAATTGTCTGTGCTGTTTCAAAGATTCTTCCTTTTTTTACGATCTTTTCCCAGGGTTTTTAAATAGATCTTTATCTATGAAACTGCCATAAAAGCCAGCTTTTTAACATTTCTTAGCACAGTTTTAAATTAGCAGAGCTTTGATAATGAGGTATCTCTGTGCTGGCTGCTGAGAATTTAATGGGCAAAAGCTTATTGCGTTCCCTTAACTTTTAAAAACGTTCCATGGAATTTTCTGAAAAAGGAACAGCTTCATTTCAGTTTATAATGGTCCCTACTAATAGTAAAATAAAAACTGAATTGATAAATAATTTGTTTTTATAAGCAGTCTATAAAATTTTTTTCTTGGATGGAAAAACTTCTCATCGATATTTTTCACTTGTTAATGCACACAGACTTTAAAAAAAAAAATAGGAACTTGATTTTAGCTTTTTAAAAGTTTTACAGATGAAACTACAGTGGTGGCCAAAATTGTGGACACTTTTTAAAATCGTTATATTTTTTAAGATTCTATGCATATAGAAAATTTTACGTTGTGCAAAATGCTAAGTATTTTATATCATTTTAAAGAGAATTTAATACTAAATTCAATACAGAAGAGAAACATTAAATATTGGCAACGCAAAAAAAGTTATACTGCTATAACTGTCAATATACATTAGATACTGATCATAGCAGTTGGTTATCAGTGCTCAGTGGGGTTGCCTTCATTTTTGAAGTGATAACTTCTATTGGCACGTTTTGCTAGAGTGAACTTGAATGAACGTCACGCTCGGGTATGTAACGCTCATTCGGCTTTTCCCGTTTTTAGTCGGACATACACACCCCTAAAAGGGAAATAAGGAACTTCCCCCCCCCCCGCCACTCTGAAACGCAGTAGTTTGTCCCCCACCAATACGCCGTAAAAGTAAAGTTCCTAGCCTCGACACAAGCGGGGTCCCCCCCACGCCACATCTTTTTACGGAAATGAATGCGGAATTCTTTCTAATCCTAGTTGAAGCATGAAAATGAAACATGTAATATTTTTTTAAAATAGGAAGAAAATGGAGAAAAAGAGAAAGAAAAATCTTACACTAGAGTTAAACATAAATGTAGAAAAAAGACAAATTTTCGTAGAGCTAAGTAAATAGTATTATTATCATTAGCAATATTGCAGTGATCTTAAAAATAAAAATCTATTTTTGTAAGCGAGTCGGAATTGCAATGAACAAATAGTTCTATTAATCCCATAATTACTTAAATATACTTTGTGTCTAAAAAGCAAATTAAAACAATTGAAAATTTAAAATAACAAAATTAAGTATACAGGTATTAAGAAAAACTTGTATTAAATAATTTAAATACAAGAAAACAAAGTATAATTAAGATTTTTTTTGCAGCAGCATCGGATATACTTGTATAAAATTGTCATACAATGGCAAAAGAGCTAGTAAACCCAAAGATTATGTGATATAAATCTTCGGATCAAATCCCTTTTTAAGGCTTTGACCTAGATTCCTCTCTTCCCAATCAACTATCTGTCTTATTATCCCTTTGCTTAAATTAATTCATAGATAGAATTAAATATTGTTAAATTACAACCAAAATTCACAAAGCCGAATCGGGTATTCTAAACAAATTATCTATGATTTTAAGTGGGAACTTTAAAATAGATTTTTCAAAAGACAAATCAAAACTTTAGTTGATTTTTTAAAATCAAAATTCAATTGAATTATGTCAAATTATCCAAATAAAGCTCGAGGAAGTACGGAACAACGCTTCACCGAGTTTTTTTTATAGATATTTAAATAAAATTTTGAATCTAAAGGATTTATAACCTATTTCAGATACCATAAACCTATTGTTTCCTTCTTAGAATGCAATTAATTCCCAAATATGATTGTGTATTTCGCATAAAAAGATTACTTTATGAGTACAAACATATGATTAAATAATTTGATGGGACAAAACTATCATCCCCTTGTTTTTTACTCTCTCTCACCTATCTCTGAAATAACATTACAAAATTTGAAGTTATCACTTCTATCGAAGAGTCATAAGCACACATACTTTTTTTATTACAGCTTCGCATAGATGTTTCATTGAGTTGTGGAAATAGTTTTAAGCTCTTTCTTTGTTATTACATGATGCCAGGAAATAATTATATCCTCAATTAGTTCCTTTTTATTTTATGGGTACCTCATTCGGACAAGAGTTTTCAAACGGTGCCACAAGTTTTCAAAAAGGATTTTTTTTATTTATTTATTTTGAAAACAATTATAAAATCCCCGTGCCCACAAAGTATCACACGGGGTTTACAGAAGTAAGTAATAAACACACATTCAGGTTAAGCAAAAAATTAAAAAAATATATATATTGAGGTTAAGAAGAAATAAAAATATTTACAACAAAATCACAGAAGTATTTGAAAGCATTTCTAGTAAAAAGAAGTTGTTGAAAATTCAGAGGCCAATTTATATTAAGTCCCTTGAAAGCCAGTCTTAGGATTTTTCTTTCTCTGGCAAACTTGGAACACAGAAGGAGCACATGTTCTACATTTTCCTCGCCTCCAATATTACAATCACAGGAAGATGTCGGAACTAAATTAAATTTGTTCAAGTAACTTTTGAAATTACCATGACCAGTGAGAAATTGGGTTATTTTGTAGTTAGTGTAAAAATGATGGCATGACAGTCTTTTATTAATGGTTGGAAAAATTTTTTTGTTATGCTCCCTTTGTTAGAAATGACATATTCTTGGTTCCAAGACTTCACGATTCTTTCTTTCGTGATCCTCTTGTAAAACGATTTAGGAATGTTAACGTCAATGTCAATTTTGCGCTTGGTTGCAGCCTTTGCAAGCCAATCGGCTCACTCATTCCCGTGTGTCTGCGAACAAATGCAAAATCTATTGAGATGTTTTTATCTTTTAGGCTTTTAAGTTGCTTTTGGATATCGACGATTATGTTATTAGATGAAGAAATGCATTTAAGAGAATCCAAGGAGGAAAGAGAGTCAGTACAGATGAGATATTCTGAGATGACACTATTTTGCTCAGTGATCCATTTAACGGCGAAGTTTAAGCATAAAAGTTCAGCTACAAAAACTGTGCATTCATCATGAATTCTAAATTGAAAGTTCTTGGATTCAACACCATTCCTGAACACAACAAATGCGAAACCAACTCTTGCATCAATTTTACTGCCATCAGTATAGCAAATAACAGGGAAATCATCTGAGCTCTTGTCACTAAATTGGATAATATTGATGGCATTCCTCTCTGAAGGATGACGGAGAAAAAATGGAGACAGAATACAATCATAATTAGAGATGGAAGAAGCAGAGAGATTTTCCCTAAAAGCAATATTATGAAGAATAGTAATGTCGATTGGAGGGAAGCCAGAAATAGCATAAACTGAGTCGTAACTTATTGTGCGATAACCACATATGACCCGCAAAAGTATACTTCTTTGTATGCGCCGCAGATATTTAGAATTCATCATCCTTTTAAGTGCCTCGCCCCAAACTCTAGAACCATACAAAATGAAAGGTTCCATTCCTTGCTTATAAATGAACGAATATACATTGAAATTTATACCGAACGTGTTGCGAGCAATCCGATTTAATCCACGCTGTAATTTGTCACATTTCTCGGAAATGTAACTTAAGTGCTGCTTCGAAGAAAATTTATTATCGAGAAGAACCCCAAGATACTTCATTTGCTTTACCATAGTCAAGGGAGTTCCATCGAGATATAGCTGAAATGCATCATTTCAAACGTTTCGCTTTTTAATAGCCATGATTCTGGTTTTATCAGGGTTAAAATCCAATTTAAAACCTTGTGACTAGTCAGAAGCCAGGTTCAAAGCTTCCTGTGCGTGTAGGACAGTCTCAGAAAGAACCTTGGGAACAAACTAAAATGAGGTCAGGATTATTTCCTCTGGCCAGGACAACAAATCAATGATCTTATAACGATACCAGTCTTTCGATTACTTTATTGTGTGGCAAGGCGCAGAATCTTACTGAAAAATAAGTGGAGCATTGTTGTTTAATAGATCCCTGATTGCTTTCTAAAATGGTGTCAATGTATTTTCTGACATTCAGTGTTCCATCGATGATATGAAGATGCCTGATACCATCTGCTGATACGCATGACCAAATCATAAAACTATGTGGTTACTTCATAGTTGCCCGGATGCAGTAAGGATGCATCATTTCTCCTATTCTACATCTTACATATTTTCGGCCATCATTACCGAATAGCGATATCTTAGTTTCATCCTTCCATATAACTTGTGACAACTAATCATTTGTCCGATTAATATGTTCCTGTGATCACTATAATCTTTTTTAGCGCTGCTGTAAATTGAGATAAGGCTTTTTCCGTGGAATTCAACCTTTTAGTCTAACATATGCTAAATTTCTCCTGATTGTTTTTGAACTGACAGAAACACCAGCATCTTTCAAATCCCTGCCGATGACCCCATTGATGGCATTCTTTTATACTGAAGACATAGTATTTTTATTCTTCTATCATTAACAGATGTGTTGCACCTTTTTTCAGCGTTTTCCTGCTTTTATTTTAATTAAATTTGTCTCCTGACATCTTAAACAAAACTTCCAGTCTCCAGATGCAGTCACTGAACCACCCACCTACCTAGTAATTTTAACATAGGAAATGCCACTTTCTCGTTACAGATCTCTTTCCAAGTGTCCAATCTACTCTTTTACTTGATGTCATTACTTCTTGACTAAATATCATTGTTGTCCTGGATAGGAAACAGTCCTGAATTCAATCCTATCGAAAACTTGTGGCACCATTTAAAAACTCTCGCCTGAATGAGGTATTCATGAAATAAAAAGGAACTAATTGAGGATATAATTGTTTCTTGGTATCATGTAATAACAAAGAAAAAAACTTAAAACTATTTTCAGCTCAATGAAACATCTTTGTGAGCTGTAATAAAAATAAGGCAACCCCACTAAGCACTGATAACTCACTGCTTAGTGAGCAAAAATGCAATGCAACATTTTCCAAACGCATACAAAGTTGAAAAACATAATAATTTTAAAAAGTGTCCACAATTTCGGCCACCACTGTACTTGTTTGGTAAAATCAAACTAAGGGTATTCTAAACAAGGATACCTAATCTTTTGGTTTCTATATGCTATATTGGATTAAAATCAGTTGTTTTGAGCTGCACATTGAATATTCTATTTGTGACATCTTGAGGCCCTTGGTTATACAAAAATAGGCCCTAATGCTACTTTTTTAAGTAAACAATATATAGCAATTGCTGTCAAATCCGCAACAAATAAATGCGCGTGACTTGCAGTTTCTCAAACCTAAGCACCCACCCACTGTACCGATTGACTCAATGTGTCATGATGGTGGTGGGCCTAGGCTTAGATATAGGCGATAGTATTGTCCCTGTCACCAATTGGCATGTTGCTAAAAATTCCAAGTTTCAGTAGAATGTGTCCGGTAGTAACATTTAACTGTTAAAATTACCCGCATTATGATCTTACCTGAACGCGAAGTGTCGAGAACAAGAAGTGACTCCATCCCTGAAGTCGCGCCCCAAGGTCCGGTTCCAACGGGTGGGCAAATAGTGGCCCTCAAAAAAATTTTTTTTTGTGCCCCGCCAGGACAGTCAGAAAAGCATATAGATAGAAAATGTTCTCTCTATTTGGGTCAACACATATTTGTGAGCAGCTTTTCTTAGATGAAGAGTGAATACAGATGCAAGTTGGCTGACATTGAATGTGGTGAAAATTTCCTCCTGATTTAACCCTTTATGTACCGCATTATGATTCACTGCAGTTTTTTTCATGTAATTATTTTTTTTAATCACTGCATTAAAAATTAAAGGATTTACATAAAAAAATACTCTACTTTGGGAAATTAAACCCGTTAGAGCTAATTAATTAATTAAAGATAATCAACTGTAAAATTAATTATATACATTGTTCACTTAAAATAAATAGTCATATCGTTTTCTAATGTCTTCATTTACATACAAAAAAAATAAAACCCTTATATTTTCACATTAACTATTTTTTCGGAACAAAAATGACAATCCAGTGTGATCAAAATGTCAGATAAAAACGCAATTTCTGCTATAAAATTATTCGCCTTCCCCGCTAAAATACACATCATAGAGCCCATGTGCTGCCATATATTTTGGAAGAGTGGATTTCAAAGAATATTCCTACTATATCGGCAGAGTATTCGTAAAAAATGGTTATTCTATGTTACTTTGAAGTGAGTGGTACTTATATAAGTATCGCAAGCGCGAGTCGGTAGATAAAAGGTTAAAAAAATGTTGTCTCATTGATCTGATTCTAAACTCAAATGTGCTTGCAGCTACAGATGATATGAAATGATAAATCGAATAACATATTTTGTGATACGCAAAGTCAACTAATGAAAAAGGTGAACATCTTGAAGAAGGTGTGATATCCACGATGGAGCCCGAACCCACTAGTAACACTACCGATGATTGTGACAAAGAAGCAAAATATTTAACTTTTCTTTATTGAAGAGTTTTCTATTATAAAAGTAAAGGCGAAGATAGCAACATGAAGTAACTGAAGTAGATGCGAAAAGAATATATGGATACGATACATAGGGAGAGATCGAAATTAAACAGATTACTTTGGCGTAGAAACTACTGAGCACTCATTAATGAAATGTCTTTCATTTACTTTTCTGAGTGTGCAATAAACTTCACCAGAGAGAAAATTCAACTGCAGTCCATGCAATTTACAAAATACTAAGCGTAGGTACAAATATTGTCCCTGTATAATGATTTAGGACAATAGCTATCGATGATTCTTCCTGCGGCAACGAAACTCACTCTAACCCACAGCGTGTTGCTGATGAAATCAATTAAACAAATGCCTCTTTATGGCACTGAAGGCATTTCGCCGGATAAAAGTCCTCTGATAGCAACAAATCTCCGATGGAGGATTTTGCGTTTCGAAGAGACGGGAACGTTTGCCGCCAAACACCAACCTGGAATACAGAGAGCTAAAGAAATTGCTACTGTAGTAATTGTACGGGAAACAAAAAATGTATATGGTATATTGTGCAAAAGAGAAAGTGCCGGATTTAAAAGATCACAAAAATTGGCCTTCCAGAAATCGGGATTTAAATCCACTCGATTATAAATTGAGCTTTGTATTGGAAGCAAAGATGTGCCAAAAACGGCATCCCAATTGGAACAGTCTTTAAGGAAATAAGTGATGAAAATTACCAAGGACTGGATAGAGAATTGCCCTAAAACGCTTAAGGCCTGCCCATCCGGTATAGTGGTTAGTGACGCTGACTGCTGTGCTGTAAGGTCCGGGTTCGAACACATGGATGTTTGTACATGTATAGTGCCTTTGCGGCATGGGGGTGCTCTAAATAGCCGTCAAGCTGCAAGTCCTCTCGTGAGGTGGGTGGAAGGCCACGGACCACCTCCAGAGTGTCCTTCCTCAAAATTGGGTTGGGAAACAGGCCAAATTATACTGTCATCTCTATGGTGCTCAAAGATACGGATAACAACAGGCGTCCCTTAGCCCTTTACCATGATGAATTTCGTGGGCCTTGATCTGGCCTTCGCCGATCAGGTGGCATTAGAAACAACAACAACAAGCCTGTGTAAAGTCAAAAAGGTGAACACTTTGAATAAAAGGAACATAAACAGAGAGAGAGAGTTACATTCAAACTCAATTATTAAGACATTAAAAAGATTTATTTTAAATTTGATTTCAAATTGCTTTATTTTAACTCTTTAATCATTGTATCAGATCTTATGATACGACTAAACATACAAGAAAACTAGTGACTGTACGAGGAGGCACCTTTTTAAAAATATTCCTTAAACTTTGTCATTTCTA
Organism: Trichonephila inaurata madagascariensis; assembly: GCA_019973955.1. Lineage (NCBI taxonomy): Eukaryota > Metazoa > Arthropoda > Arachnida > Araneae > Nephilidae > Trichonephila > Trichonephila inaurata. The sequence goes on along the minus strand of BMAV01013411.1, from coordinate 158,758 downwards.
ACTTTACAAGTTAGATAGGGAAAATGCTGCTTGAATTAAAGTCATCGTCATGAAATATCAAAGAATAAGATCTACGAATATAATCCGAACAATTTTAAGAAAGAAAAGTGCTCTAATATTAATTTAATATTCTGAATTCAATATCCCATCGAAAGTAGTATATTTTATCAAACTATCATATTGATGTCTAACTGAATCTATTTTGTTCTGATATTGAAGTTTTGTTCTGTACAATTGAAGAAATTTTCATTTTACATACTAAAGGGAAAAAATTGCTCATTTCTGGAAAATTTACAAATTTTAAAAATACTGCCATATAAACAATTTGCGTTGCGAATTTCTAAGAAAATTTCGTCTGAAATGTGGAACGCGAGTTATCATAAGCTTTTTTTTTCCCTTAAGAAATGACGGTTTCTGTCTATGGCATTTTCTAGTGACGTCGTGGATAAGTAATAACTAAAGCATCGCTGCTCTGTTTGAATATATGATTTTACTAACATGCTTGGTTCAAAGATCAACATTATTTAAGACTCGGAAATAGAAGACGAAACCTAAAGGAATGTGTCTGGATTCAGTTACAGCGAAACAAATTAAATGACAATTTTTATCGAATGTATACTCCATAGAGAGAGAGGAAGCATACTATTACCTTTGGATATATTTATTTCATTTAATATATGTTCCGGGATTATTTGTTCTTCATGGATATAAATAGATATATAGCAGCTGAACAGAAATTTCTCAGAATATTCTATAACACCTAGTTTAAAATATGAATTACATTTGTGATTATACAATTTAGTTTTTCCGTTCAAATTTTTAACATTGCGTTATTGAAAAAAGATTTCGGTAATGAATCTATAGACAATTATTTTGCAAATTTTAATTTTCAAAATTAATAATACTTGTAAGTAGCAACGAAGTATTAATAGTCAAAGCAAAAAATTTACAACAAAGGAATATATTTTCTTCCTTTCAAGTTGATGTTGTGTTTCGTCTTTTCCTACTTTGTCGTCCTAGAATAAATTTTATTAATCACCTATTAGAATGCAAAGCATTGAGTGTAATTTGAACTCGGAACTTTTTTTGCTCTTTATAACTTATTCAATGATAACACTTCTTTTGGTAAATTAATTATACGTATTTTTCGTAAATTTCTTGGAAATTGCAATTATAATTAAATTTGTTCAAATATATAAGCCGTTTTTAGTGCGGTTGTGTGATTTGAAATTTGTTCTAATAGTACAGTAGTATAAAGGACTTGTTGGATACAGTTGATATTCGGACTTAATTTTAAAAAAAATTCATGAAATATTGTGAACACTATGCGCTTCACAAGTAAACCTAAATTTCTAAATTTAGTCTCTTACTTCTCTTTCTTTCCTATTTAAATAAGTAACTTGACCAAATATAAAAAGGAGACAGCTATCCTTACATAGCTGCATATCTTATGCACGTTAATTAAATTGGATACAATTAGTTGGCAACCATTACAGATCCCCTGATAAAGACCAATATAGCAGGGAAGAACTTCGAAATTTCAATAGCGCTTCGAGAAAATTTTCATGACTCTTTTATAGAGTTGAAATTGGATTTCAAAAAAGTTGCACTTAACATAGAAATAATCTTTTCAAAATCGAGTTAAATAGTTCTTAAAAGGCATATCAAACATTTCTTTTTATAGAAATTTCGTTTCAGGGTAGAAACATCAACTGCCTGTAGAAGTGCTGCCACTTCGTAAAAGGATTATTACGTTTAAATTCAGTTTCTAGAAATATCGAGGACAAGAAGGACAAAACAGCCGCTTAAAGGGAAAAGGTTTCGAACGCTTAAAGCAATTAATGGGAGAAATTAGATAAAAGTTCCTCTGTGTAAGGTAAAGAATTCGTTCAACTCTATGAAGAATCGAATTAGGGAAAATTTGAGCAAACTTATTTATTTTAATATAGCAAAGAAAGCAAATATTTTGCATTCGTTTCTGAAAATAGCAGGAGAATAAGGTTGGGTTTCCATAGACATGATTTAATTATTGTTAATTGACAGATAATTTGACTGAATAAAATTGTTTCGTCTGCTAACACTTTGGACTCGATAAATTAATCACTTTTGGTATTTTATATAATATTACGTGATTATAAATGCACTTTTATGCATAATATTTTAATTTTTAACTTTCTGAAAATTCCTTCCTTCAAAGAACACCTCGGTGTAACGTATAATAATGTGCAGCAAATTTGCACAACATATTAAGGGAACCAGGACATGCTCGAAAGAGTGAAATGCCAAAATTAAGACCCTTTGTTTATGAGACATATATCTTTTAAAATTTCCAATAGAGCTTAGATTTTTTTATGTTCTTAATAAAGATAATTTAATTATTCTGTCGAACTATAAAAATAACTTTTTAGTTAAAAAGGGTTTTTTTTCCTACTTAAATTAAGTGATACATAATTTTTGCGAGCTCATAATATATACTTATGTTTAGGTATCATTTTTTTTTAAAAAAAACATCTTTTTTTATGCAATATATTTTTTACACATATATAAAATAATACACAAAATACAGTGAACCTATTTTTTTAGTAAAATTTTAGCATAGTTTCTGTAAAAAAATTATAAAACTTTGAAATTTGGAAACTTTTTATTTTTCTGCATTTTTTTTTATGCATAAAACCATTTTAAAAAAATTAGGCACAATTTTAATAAAAAAAAATTAGGTTTACTGCATGCATAGGCATCTTGTATAGAAGTTTAAAAAATATGGAATCATATAGTGCAATAGTGTTTTTAAAAAATGTACCTAAATGCAAAAAAATATGCTTTTGAGAAAAAGTGAACTAAAAAAAAAACAATGTTTTCACATATTATACACTTGATTAGTATTTGCTAGCCTATTTTTGTATACCTAATAATAATGCTTAATCATTTTCTAGAGTTACAAAAGTAATTTTAAATTCATATGTTTTTTCCTTTTGTTTTTGTCAGCATTAACATAATTTTCGAGATCTTGTAATACTTTCATGTAGGTACCATTTCTTACAAAAATATTTCTTGAATACTCAAAAAATTTTGCACATATATATAAAGCAACATATTAAACATAACGAACCAGTTTTTTAATGAATTAATTGCATAGTTCCTTTGAAATAATCCTTAAACCTTAAAATTTTGAAAATCTTAATTTTCTTTTTGCACATATAAATCTATTTTTTAAAAAATTAGACATTCTATACCAAAACATATTTTGTTCACTATATGCACATGTATCCTGTTTAGATATATTTATTATTCATTCAAATGAAAAAAAAATCAAAAGTTTATATAGATCAAACACAGGATAAACTACTCATTTAAAACACTTTAAAAGGGGCGTGGTCATTTGCTTACATTTTTATTTTTTTTCAAAGTGTATGATGTCCTGTTTTTTTTTTTTTTTTCAGAATTTCAAACGCTACTTGTGCAGAAAAGATATTTTCTGGTATATATATGACAGAAGAAATAAAATAAAAATAATCAATTATTTTTTTATGTTTACTACCACAAGAGAAATGAAGTTAAGTTATTACAGCCTTTTTTTATGGTAAAAAGTCAAAGTAATTTTTGTGAAAAAAAAAGTTATTTTAGCACCTTTGAACATTTATTGCGATGAGAAAACAATTACTAAAAAGTTGCAAGAAAAAAAAACAGGCACATTTAATAACTTTTGCAGCATTACACTTTTTTAAAAAAAAAAACCTGTTGTCGAAATGATAGTAAAGCGAAAAAAAAAGCTTGAATCGGACTGATTCGACGGTGTGTGGAGAAAAAAGACTGGGGTGCAAAATAGTGCAAAAAAAAATGCACTATTCGCTAATAAATACACATTTAGCATCCGTTTTTGGTTATAAATATTATTGAAAAATAATTTTTTTAGTTTAAAAGTTATATTACCAATATTAAGGCTTTTTCTGTTTTTTCAAAAATTCAACCCTTTTGAGGCAATATTAAATTTTGAAAATTTTTTTAACTATTTTTCTCCTAGAATTCATACGATAGGACGGTGATGATCAACCCCTGTGTCGCGGCACTTTTGTTGGCTGCCAATTTTTGTTTTAAATTATTAATTGTACTCTGAGAAAAAAATAAAATCCGCAATCGAATCATTCGGTCGTTTTACAGAAATAAACTAAAGGTATTCGTGGTATATTTAACATCCTTTCGTAGATGTATATAAAAAATTTGATTGAGTTCGAATACATTTGTGTACGGATACATCTGTATAAGAATTCACTTTGAACATATAGGAAAAATTAATTTCACTCTGTAACAATCGAGATTTAATTTGAGAACATTAGGAAGAGTCAATTAATTCAATTAGGATTAAAATTAGAGGCGATTATTCTATAATAACACAAAAAATAGCTGTAAAATATTGTTATAGTTTTCTACATCTTATTTGGATGAATTCGGATTTTCAGCATTAACAAATATAAAAATGAAAGAAAGATGGAGACTTTTAAATGTAGATGACGAAATGAGAATGGCATTATTATTTTTACGACCCAATGTAAATGAAATTTTAAAAAATCATTAAGCTCAAATTTCGCATTTTATGTGTTCTTATAATTCTTATGTAATTAATTACTCGATAAACATTTTTTTTGTCTTTGATGTACATATCATTTTATTTAACATTAAAAATTATTATCATAAATTATTTTACATAGTGTATTTACAGATAAATAAAATTCTCTTAAACTTATATTATTGTTAGTGCGCCAAGCAAATTTTGAAATTGCTAAAAGTGTAGCGCAACAAGAAAAAAAAAGTTGAGAATGACTGCCATAGAGCGTCTCTTTCACATAGGTCGGTTCCAATTAATAATAATTTTTCCCTCTCTATAGTGTATGTTTTTTAAATTTAAATAAAATTTCTTTTAAGTCTTCGATTGGATAAGGATGGGGCTATATTAAAAATCAAGATAAAAATTTAAACTATATATATTTATAATCTTAATAATAATATAAATACTTATCGAAGACGGTATAAAACAATCTGCAATCAAAGCTAGGTTTTAGAAGAAAATTTTTTTATTAAAAATATTTTAATATTTCATTTTTTAAAAATGTTCACTGATTCCTCAATGAAAATATGTTCTAAATAATTTGTATTTGCTCTTTTTATATAGGAGATGCAGATACCCAAAATAGTATGTGTAACCTTTCTGTCATTTTATGTAAGATCTTTCTTAGACATCATATCTGGGAAAAATAGTTTTTACATAATTATCCATCATCATGGAAATTTAATGTTTTTATTCAATAAAAATTCATATTAGTGAAGATAAACTTAAAAGAAATATTTCATACAATGTGATATTGTGCTAAGATTTGTAGTTTATTATTAAAACTTTTTTATAAATAATGTTATCTTCTATTCGTTAGCTGACTTAAAAATAAATCATTATCAAGGTCTGATAGTTATTTCGTTGATACGTTTTTTCGTTAATTATTTTTGAAGTATGTGTGTATTTTTCAGCTCCTCTTTTCATTGATTTATTTTAAGGTATATCAACAAAAATTATTGAAAAGGAAAGACCAAACATTTCTATTTAACATCAGAATTTTTCCAGGTTTTTCTGACACATTTCGCAAAATGTTTAAATAATGCATGATCCTTTTCAGAAATTATACAAGTTTCAGGAGGGAAAAGTAATTGAAAACTAAATAAAGGTTTATCAGGGCTGTGTTCACATAACGTTAAAGCAAATGTTTCAAATTCGAGAAATTTTCGGCCAGAAATTTTTTTTCAAGATTTTCATACAGCAATCTGCTTTCTGTAGTACTTAAAATTAATCTTTGCCAATGAAGCCAGAACACTTGAGCCTCTAACTTCATCTACTACGATCTTTGATACCAACAGAGTAACAAAACAAAATTTCTACTCAAACCCAAGAAAAAAATTATCACTGCCAGAATTAAATTATAGCGGAGAAATTGCGTCAACAATAACTAGACTAAGGACAAAGCATTTTAAGGGTATGAAGATTCTGCTCGATGGTTCAAGAACATACGTGGAATGCAGGCACTGCTCAGGCACGCAACTGGATCCCAAACACCTTTTTAGTTGTCCTTCCATTGTTGGTGCCCTTTTTAAAATAGACAATGACTGTAGCATAGACATTCTTTACTCGGATAGTGCTATGGATGTTACTACGGCAGTGATTCACGCCTTTGGCAATATCTGACTATATCCTTATGGTTTTTTTTATTAAAACCCCTGCACTTTGTCATACACGACAACAACAACAGCAACAACAATGATATATCTTGAATAAATAATTTATCTATATCGTGAATAATATAAATGATGAATTCATACATATACTCATAAATTATCTATCTGCAGGGTGTCTCAGGATTATTGGGACAAAATTTAAGGGGACATCAAAAAGGATCTGCATAGCAACCAATGTCGGAAACGTCTTCGCTCGTAATTAAGTAACGTTGTTCACAAGAGCATTAAAGAAAACAGACCTGCATTACTGCAGTCTTTTGAGCAGTCATCACCCGAGGAGAAGTATGAAACGTTTTACAAACACAGAGTTGGCAGATATGCACCTTATTTACGGATTGACAGAAGGAAATGCAGAAAGATTGTATCGCGGAAGGTATCCACCTAGAGATGCTGTGGACCACTGGATGTTTGCATTTCTTGCTTGTGTGAATACGGATCATTATGAAGTAATAGGCATAATGACTCAGATTACTTCGAATGGTATCCAGCATATTTTGTTCCATGCGTAGATGGCGCCCGTGGAAATGCGTGTCCTCTGGGGGCGATGACAGCTCAAATGACTGAGGTCTGTATCCCTCAATGCTCTTGTGAACAACATCCCCTAGTGCCGAGCGAAGACTTTTCCAATTATGGGTTGCTGGGCAAATCTGAATCATTGTAATGTCTCCTGGAATATAAATAAAAACTTGAAGGCTTATTATGTATACCTTAATAAAGTCTCTAATTATGTACAGGAGAAAAGCACTCCTTCATCGCAAGATTTCCAGAACTATTAAACCGATAGACGTTTTGTTCAATAGGGATCCTCTAAGAAAGGAAATCAAGGGGATTAGAGGAGCGTAAGAGATTAGATATAGAAAAGAGCGCGCAGACATAGGAAAAGGGTGACTCATTCGCTTAGCATGGGATCTGAAAAACTCTTAAGCATAGTGACTTGAAATTTGACAGGCATTTGAGAGGAGAGAACGAGTTTTGTGGAAATTTATTCTCTTAAAAAGGAGTACAGGGAGTAAAACATATAATCTGCCTCTCGCTCTCTCTACATTTTTATTTTGAAGAAAAGCGACTCACTCGCTTATCAGAACATCTCCAGAACTATTAGTTATACAAAGCATGTTTCTGTTTTTAAATAGAGATCCACTAAGGAGTGGTTTTGCGGAAATCTATTCTCAAGGAGTGCGGGGCGTTATAAATAAAAAAAATCGTTTCTGAACTATTGAAATTTGGCGGTCATGTTTCATTTGTTGAGTCGAGATGCGCTCAAAACGTGCTTTGCAGAAATCTTCTCCAACAGTAGCGTAGAAAATAATATGTACGTAGAGGCTGACAAATGAGTCTGGAAAATACAGGATAATTCAACTATTTTTAATGAATTTTGTATATTTTATTTGCTAGATCTTTCCTTCCTTGAACTCATTCCTTACGGTAATTAATGAACTCAAAAGATGAGTTAAATTTTTATTTCATCAAAAAAAGGGTTTATGCTTTTCCCACCATTGTCTCAGTGCAAAGAGTCTTAAAAACTGGCACAAAAGTTTGAGCAATTTTCTATCCGAAATTTTATTTCTCTCAATCGTTATGTCTAAAACAGGTTCAGCATAAGAAATCTTTATTTTTGTTTTGGATCCATGAAGAAAAAATGCATAACAAATGGAAGGGGTGTTAATTTTGTCTCGAGGCTGAAAATATAACTAATTTTCAAACGGATATAATTCTTTGAAATTAAAATTATATAATTCAGATATTTTACATATTATTTATGAAAGAATAAGATTTCAAAGAAACACAAAACGTTTCAAATATAATCATAATTTAAAAATTCATAAGCATATGAAAATAAAATATATTTCTGTAATAAATATTAAGTATTTTTTACGTTGCGCTTGCTATTTTCTAAAGTTTATAAAACTTTATAAAATGTATCATACTCTTTAAACTCTACTTAATTTTAATATCATACATATCTTTTGTACTTCAAAATACTTGTAAAAATTTGTAACTTTTTTTAAAAAATTTTAAAAATATGCGTTTTTTAAAAAAAATTTTAAACGTATAATTTATTACTTTATTTATATAAAACAATCGCTACAGCATACATTTGATTTTATAAATTAACTTGTTGCTAGTAATTAGAGCTAGTAATTATGCACTTCTTACAAAAATGTTTCTTATTTTCATATAATTTTTATTATGATTATATTTTAAACTTTTTTACACTATTTTAAGCCTCATTCCATTATAAAGAATAGGAAAAACTCGAATTATTTCATTTTAATTTCAAAGACATATCTTTTGGAAAATTGTTTATGTTTTCAGCCCTAGGGATCCTTTTTAAAATCAATTTTAAAGAGGTTTAAAAAAATATTAGCATAGAATATTTTTGAGTCACTATATGTATACTTCTAAGCAAACTAAACTTTCAAAAGAAAATAGTTCTATGAAAACACCGATATAATCCAACTGATTATTCAAAAATGTTTGCCAGTAGAGTTAATTAAAAAATAAAAAGTATTTCTAATTTGTTCAAATAAGTAGAATGTCAAGTCACAAATTAATTCTAACAATTTTAAGATATCAAACAACTTTTTCAGAGAAATTTTTTTGTTTTTTTTGTTTTTTTACCATTGCACCATTTTAAATATGAGATAAATTAATTTGCTTATAGCCGTGGTAAATGACTGGCCCCAATCGCGAACCCGTAGACGGTAACGTCGAGGGATGAGTTTAAGTTATATTGCCAACGAAGATCCGTCGTGATGCACGGTAAATCTGTTCAGACTCAAATCCTCACGTTGGCGTGGCATGGAAGCTTGGAAAATGGGGGATCAGTTCAAATGTCGTCTTCATCACTTGACTGTGGCTTAAGGTGTTCGACTACGTTCGGAACCGGGATTTTGCAAAAGCGTGTAAATGGATAATATTTATGATATTTAGTGTCAGTTAGATTAGAAAATGTATATAAAATTGTTTTAAGAATAGTATTACAATAAAAAATTATTTAAGTACAATATTTTGACAAAAAATTAACATAGATTGACCCATTTTAAAAATATTCTCCTTTTGCTAAAAATGCTTCTATTATAATAATATTTTGCCTGTATATAGCTCATACCTCTGTACAGAGACTCAACTAGAATTTTTAAAATATATAACTTAGAAGTGGATTTATCGATGTTTTACGACAACAGAGGAGAGAAATTTTAAGAAAAAACGCCGATAATTATTTCAATGTGTTGTAACTCTGAAAATAATGTGAAATTTTCAAAAATCATATCTGAGCCTCTGTACAGAGGTCTGAGCTATAGACAGGCAAAATATTATAACAGAAGCATTTTTCACAAAAGGAGAGCATTTTGAAAAAAGGTTATTCTAAGTTAATTTTTTGTCGAAATATTGTATTTAAATAATTTTTTTTGTCACAATGTCCTTAAAACAATCTTATACATGTATTCTAATCTAAGTGACACTAAATATCAAGAAAATGATCCAATTATGCGCTTTTTTAAAATCACGGTTCCGAACGTAGTCGGATACTTTAAAATTACGAGGTCTGTCCTCAATAGCACAATAGTTTTCTATTAAAAAAATCTCTAAAAATTTTTTTCTGATATTAATATAATAGCAAAAATAATTTTTGTTTGGACCCTCACTCTCTTTCATCTTGCATTCTTCCCCTAACTGTTTTTGTATTCCCTTGAGAGAGAGTGGTCTATCACTGTGTATAGGGTTTTCTTTTTCAGGGACTCTCATCAGTGAGACAGCATCTGTGTGAGTGTGTTTTTCACAATTTCTACTAATAGCTCACAATCTTTATATATTTATTTATTTATATATTTATTTATTGATCTTGGGGGAATTTTCAATCGTTAATAAAATACATTTTAAAGCGCTCCATTGAGCTGAAATTTTATATACAGGATTATTTTGGATATGACAATACAATAATATAATAATAATTAATTAAAATTAATTGATTAAAACTAATTATTTAAAGAATTACAAATGCAACCACGTTGGCGACTTAGCGACCCTTTTGGCGACTTGTGTCAAAACTTGAAAAGGTTTTTTTCTCACGTTTTAAAGCATTCAATTGAACTGAAATTTTATAGACACGATTGTTTTGGATGACAATACGATATTTTAATGATAGTTAATAAAGATGAATGACCACTTAATGTTGTGATTCTGTCCTATGTATATACATATTTATATCAATTGTAACTATTTAATTAAAAGTAGCTAAAATAAAATTTTTCTTTCTTGATCTAAGTAGGAATTGATTTTAAAAATTTATTTTTATATTACTTGTTTTAAATATGTACATTATTATTTTTGTTATCAATCACAGCCTGACATCTAGTGAGAGGCCACTTTTATTAAAGTACTTTTACTCTGTATTTTATATTCTTTTCCCTATTCTTAAGAATTTTAGGGTGGGTTCTTCATTTAGGTTCATTTCGTATATGTGTGTATTTCGCTTAGTATATAAATAAAGTATCTTTTCGGAGGCTCGGTTCGCATCTCGATCCCCTCATCTTCCTTAGATGAGTGCGGGTTTCACGCCTCAGAGGTACCTCAGTTTGTCGTCTCGGTAGCTTTGTGGTCAAGGGAACGGACTCGTGGACGGCGGGTGATGAGTTCGAGCCTAGTACCGCTGAAGACCCATCGTTTGGTGAAACTATTAGGGATGGCGATCTGAGATCGATTAATCAAAGAATCGATTTCTCAGGCCAAAAAATCTATATGTAGCATTTTTCAATCCATATGTAGCACTGAATCGATATTTCATCCTAGAAAATCGACATTCTATTTTTTCTGTTTTGGTAAAAATAATAAAATTATTTACAATTAGTTGTACGCACTATCTTTAAGACCCATTATATTACGGTGTTAGCGGTTAAAGGGTTAATTTACTGGCAAGAACAGAAAAACTCTATTTATCATCTCGTTCGCTTAATAGCCAAGATGTATATGAGTATCGTAGGATCATCCGTTTCTTGTGAGCACATTTTTTCAATTGCCAGCAACATCGCAAATGATGAGCGGAACTTCTTGGATCCCAGTAGACTTGACATACTGTTGTTTTTAAAAAGCTTAGATATTAAGCATTGGGAACTATAAGCTATATTATCATTTTCTAAACATTTAATCTAACAAATACATTTAGAAAACAAATGTCTTCTTTTATACCTGATACTTTGATATGGTAATAAAAAAATAATTGTAATTGTCACGAAATCCCTGAACTAAAAAATTCCCCAATTTTACTGATAAGAGATCGTTTATTATGGTATCTCTCTTTTTCGTTTTTCATAAAATGTATTTATATTTACATTGTAATGCAGACTTGAAAAAAAAATCGATTCTTTAGGAATCGATCTTTTAGACCTCGATTTTTTTGTGAATCGATTCATCAGGTTACGATTCGAATCCATTTAAAAATCGATCTTTTTCAGAAAGAATCGCCATCCCTACGTCGAGTCTCAAATGTCCTCCCTTTGGTGTGGTGTGATAGTTAGGAGAGGGGTGTGCCAGTTCAGGTGACCATGGTTCAAAATTACGATTTCCTTCGCCAAAATCCATCGAGTACCTGAACAGTGCAGCGACGTTAATATTCACTCACTCGTAGCTCAAAACCATTTGGGTGAGCTCGGACCTCCTGAGCAGGTAAGTAAGTACTCGCGCTGCTTTAGAGTGAGACATTATAATGTTAAATCAAACCATTAACTTTTTTTTATTAATAGATTAGAAATTACTCAAAATTCATTAATAATTAGTACTAAATTGTGCTAAATACAAACAAAAAAAATGTGCAAATTCAAAAACCATTAATCTATAATTTATCAAATCGTGTATTTTGGAATAAAGCGGTGATTGTGCAATTTAAGAGTAAATTTTGTGTAATCGTTGAATTCAAATCGCCGAATCTGTAAATTTGTCGACGAATCCAAAATAGAAAAAGAATGTAATCAAAGAAAAATAAACATGAAAAACATTCAAATTTATGTTCGTCAAGAACAATATTTGTATTAGAAATTAATCATTATGAAAAGAAAATAGTCTAATTACGATGCCATTCATCATTTTCTAATACAACAGGAATACTGAAATAAACGAATTACTTCTTGTCATTTAAGCAAAAAAAAAAAACACACACACACATCAAACCGAACGAATACAAAATGTAATGAATTAATGCCACCCCAATTGAACTCTAAATTCAATTTCAGTTTAGAAATAACTTTACTAAATGTGAATTTATTAAAATCTCATATGATTCCCTTTATTAAATGTTTTCAACATAACTATTGCTGCTCTTTTTAACTTGGAAACTAAGCATTCTATTTCGACTGCACTTCAAGTCTATTTTGTCTTCTCAGAAAAGTAGATGACGCGCCTACGCCAGATCTACAGATGGACCACACTTCTTGGGTATATATAGAGTGTCCTTTTTGGTTTCAGTGAAGACATAACAACAGCTGAAACTCGGAAATTCGAAAAAATTTACTCACAAGGGCGTCTTTGGAAACGGAAGAATCAGTCATGTAAACAAAAATAAAAAGAGAATTGTTCTTATTCATTAGATTAATTTCTTTTTAAATCGTATCAAAAAAGGGGAATTTTTATACGCCCCCTTTTATTTATCGCATTGATTAATTGAACATAATTGTTTCTCATTTTGATATCCAATTTTTATTCTAAGAATGTATTTTTTGTGCTTCTTGGATTTTAAAATTCTCATTAGCTGTTGAAAAATTTTTTAGTATTTTTTACGATGTATATTTATAAATTAAAAATTAGGATCAATTTTAAAAAATAATATTTAGTAAATTTTTTCTTTCTAATGGGTCTATGGATTGGTAATTAACAATGCAGACCGAGTACATTACCTTTTTAGTGTGGCACCCTATAGGTAGATATCACTTTCCACATTGATACCCAGTTTCCTCCGTAGGGCTCAGACGATGTCTTATTATTTTTTTTATAAGAAATTGGATTTCCTGTTTGGAACATTACTAAGAATTTGGTAACCTACTGGAATGTTGAAAAGAAGGAATACTTAATTGTAGAAGTATTACTATAATTAATTTATAAAAGAATTAGTAAGCAACATTATTTTTTATGTCTCTGAAAAACCATCTTGGATCGTTTCCTTAAAAAATATTTAGAAGAGCGGTCGCCACCTTCATGGACCAACTAATGTATAATTTTATGTTTGGCATGATTTTAGAAAGAAAAGGTAAATACTAAATAACGCTCACAGTTTTAAATCTTATGAGTAGCGACTAAAACAGTATATTAACAAATCTCACTAATATAGTACATTCAAATTGAAAAATATGAAAAATACAAAAATCTTACCATCTTGGAAGAAAAACCTTGAATGCACGTATAGCAACAAATTTTGTCGTTATTTTAAATCTTCATAAAGTACAATATAACTATATTCTCAGTTTATAACTTCTCTATTTACATTTCCATATACCAGAACACAAAAAGCATGAATAAATCTGCAACGCAAAATAATATCAAACTGAAGTGTTTCGCCGTCAATTTACTAATCCTTCACGAACAATCACCAGTGGTCCGTGGACCACCGGTTGGCGACCACTAATTTAGAACATCCTTACTACTATTGGGGGAAAATTCAAAAAAGTAATTTTAATTTTGTAGATTATTAATGCTCTCTAGTAATCTTAAATGAATTCAATGAAAAGCATTACATTTAAAAAAATTCTAATAAATGTTTGTGTGCAAAATGTACTGCTGGCCTTAAAAATTACAACACTAAGAAGGAAAGCAAATAACAAAACTTTGCTTTTTATACCAACACAGTACAGTAGGAAGAAAACACGATTAAATTTATAGGCGTGTTAAGGTATATAGGATCTGAAATTAGTACACACAGCTGCTTAACGGTTAGTATACACATAACTCTTAAACGGTTAGGTATCGAGTCGAACTAGTTTTGGATACAGATATGAGGAGGTCATCTTGCACTGCTTTAGTCTAAGCCCCATTTCATCCTATCGTGGTGAAGGCCAGTCCCTCAGCAACCCATGATCCAATGTTTTAAATGGGTGAGAGAACTTGCAGGCCGGGGAAACGGTCGAACACTCTCTGTGAAGAGACACGATGGGCAACATACGGTCTTGCAGTATCTTGTGGACGTCTACAAGGCTTCCAAAATGGGGCACAGCCATCAGCTTTAAGATTTGAAAAATGTAACGTTGACAGTTCAGATTATCGACGCGAAGAGATGTTCGTTTCGCTTCACTAGGTGCTAAGGCCCGTGTGACGAAATCAAATACAAATAAGCCAAGTATTCGATTCTACAGACATAGACTGGTACCAAGTATTCGATTCTTCAGTGTCTACAGACGACTGATACGTTCATCACCAAGGGTCTGGTGACACTCCTGTATGCAGTTTTGTCATTGGTCATCGTGTACCCTATGCTACAATATTAAAGTAAGCTGCAATAATAGTTTCCATGCAGACAATCCAGGAGTTGTCACACTGTCTTTTCAGATACTTGTCGTACTGCAAACAATTCCCTTTCTTGACTCCATGGTGTGTCTGCAGGATTCTGAATTCCGACCTGACAACACATCTGTCATTTTGAGTGTTACTAGTGGTAGGCCTTTGAGATCATGTAAGGTGTTTGGTAGGACCCCCTTTGAATATATTGATTTTATATTCGCATGGCAGTCAGTGGATTTCGAGCAATGCGAGTAGCAATGTCGCGAAACGATGAACCTCACTCAAATAATGACACGTACTTGACAGCCTGACCTACTCAACCACCACCATTCGGTAAAATCCTATTTTAGCCCATACATCTGGCAAATTTTTCCAAATTACACCAACAGCTCAATTTTTTGTATTGGACACACTTCTATCCAATATAAGGATAATAATTCAACAAGTAAATAATTAAGGGTGTGGGCTAAAATAGGATCTCGACCTAAATTTCAAATGCTATTTTCGAATTAGAAACTCAGTTCGTGACTTTCCTTTTATGTGGAGTTTTAGGTACCGTTTCTCTTTCCTGCGTCGTTCGTCTGAGCTGAAATGCTAATGATTTCAATATTCTAGCATCATCTTCCTTTCTATCTAATTTGACTTTTGCATTATCCAACTTTCATAATGTTGCAATATTAAAGGCCAGCAATATGCTTATATTAAGCAGTGCAAAGTAATTACACATATACTACCTGATCAATGTGTAAGACAAAAATAAGATTCTTCTTCATTTTGCAAAAGATTTTAGTCCAAGGATCTGGAACGTTCGAAGGAAATATATACCGTTGTAATAAATCGCATAATTTAAGATGGCTGAGCTTGCATTGAATAGAATTGCAGCTGTTTATAAATAATTATATGAAAGCTTCAACTTTTATGAAGAAATTATATTTATCTTTCAAAAGGATAGTTGAAGAAAATCCTTTAACTTTGACATAAATTAAACTTTTTTGCCGTACTTAATTCAGATAGAAAGGTTTCGAATCCATCAATTTTTGACTCTTGGACAGTTTTTTAACAATTACTTGTGTAAGATTCATTTTTGATAACTTGGCAGCAAAAAGAAGAAAAAAGCACTCGTTAAATGACACTTATAAGTGCATTTAAAAAAGAATTTGCGCTGAATGTAATAGCTTTTATCTTAACAATGTATCTGAGCGTGAAGTGGCCTGGGAATTATTTTTTAAAAAATAGGGAAATACAAGTAGTTTTTGTTTAAAAGGTTCATAATGCATCCGTTTTTCTTTCAAGAAATTTTTGAGTGACTGTCTTTTTAATAATAAAAGAAAAAAAAGTGTGAAGGAACATAATTGTCCTTTATCATCAGATTTCTAATAATGAAGTCATTTTTGACTATTTTGCTGATGGCAACGGTTTTACTTATTGTCTCTAAACTAATCTCCTTAATCTAAACTAATTAAGTTTTCATACTAATAAAATTTAATTTTTATAAAATCCCGGGAAAATTGCAAAATGAAATAACTTCAAAATCACACCTTAATCTAGAAAAGAAATCATTCAAAATAAATACGCCAACGTAAAATAAATAAAATTTCGAGAAATTACAAAGATTTTAAGCAAATCTTTCTTAAATATGTCTGTATTCTTCAAGAATTGTCGTAGTATTAAATTTCTTGCTCTCTATCTCCCCCCTGACGCTGTGGCCACAGTAGCCTAGTGGTCAGGGAAACGGACTCGTGACCGGCGTATCGTGAGTTCGAGCCTAGTACCGCTGAAGACCCGCCGTGTAGGGGAGCGATGCACGTTAAATCTGTCGAGAGCTTAAACGTCCTCATGTTGGTGTGGTAGTTTGGAGAAGGGGTGCCAGATCAGGTGTCGCCCTGGTCACTTGATCATGGTTCAAAATTACGAAGTCCTTCGCCAAAAGCCCTCGAGTAGCTGAACAGAGCAACGTTAATATTCACTCCTCTAGACTCTTGTTCGTTTTTAGGATGAATCCGATAGTTTGAATATAATTTAATTTTAACATAAGGGTAAAATGAAATGGTGTTTTTACGTGAAAACTAGATATAAAATAGTACCGCGTTATCTACAGGAAATGTGCCAGGGCCGAGAAAAATCGCCAAAATAAAAAAGGCGCCAAGGGTTATAATGAAAAGCAACTCCTGAACAGCTTACGTGCAAAAGCAGAATTGAAAGGTGAAATGAATATATATTATCTGGAAAGTTAACTTAAAAGAGACCTAGAATAAGGAGTTCTTGGAGAGTTTATGAGAACAGTTCATGAAGATAGAGACGTGAAAAACTATAATTATTCATTTCATAACGAATGTTTGTAAAGTGGTGAAAATGCATAACATTATAAAATCGCATTTACTAAAAGGCATTCTTCTTATTTTCAATTAGTCTGTCATTTTCAAGTAGTCAGTAGGATGTATCCTTTTGAGCCTATCAGCTTGCGTAATTGCAATTATTGCTCTTTGAAGAAGAGTTTATATCAATTATTTTATGGCATAACTCACAAACGGTGGGGCGTATCTCTCTAAGGGGGCCTACGTCAGTGGTTTTCATCTGGAAGAACCCCTAGAAATAGAAGGTGTTTTCATGGAACTCCTAGAACTAAAAAGCATTTTCGTGGAATCCTATTCCACACACACACATTTAGAAGAATATATCTTAAAATAACATTTAAAGTGTGAACATGTTATAGGTACCTTGTATAAAGGTAATTAAAAAGAGTATTGCATTTATTATTAAAAATTTTTAACCTATCTTTATACATAAAACTCTTCAGTGCGTGTGCATGTGACTAAACTCCTCCTAAGCGGATGGGCCGATTTTGATAAAAAAATTTGTGTGGGTTCAAGTGGATTCGAGAATGGTTTAGATTAACAATTCGATCCGATATCGTAATTAGTTAAAAAGATATTAATTAAAAACATTAAAAACAACATTCAACTCAATATTCACCTGCATTGTTGTAACAACGTTATTGTTGTAAAAATGACGTAAGTTGGCTTAGAAAATCGATTTTCAGCCAAACTGGCCAAACCGGATCTTTATTGTTGCAAAAATGCAGAGGAATTATGCTTTTTAGCGTTTTTAATTAATATCTTTTCAAATAATCTTTATGTATGTAATTCTTCTGTGCGTGTGCATGTGACTGACTCCTCCTAAGCGACAGGACCTATTTTCATAACATTTTTTGTGTGGGTTTAAGGAAATTCGAGAATGATTTAGATTCACAATTCGGTCCAATATCACAATTAGTTAAAAAGGCATTAATTAAACACCTTAAAACGCATAATTGTTTTACCCATGTATGCTGTTTATTCTGCTAATGCGCGGAAAGAAGAAAAAAAGAAAGAAGAGGAGGGAATTTTCCGATATTTTCGATGTTTTTAAAATTGCAATCTAATTTTTCTATCAAAATCAGACAACAAATTATTACAGTATTGGAAAGATTATTCATTTTGCCACGATACGGTATATATCTTTATGTATATAATTCTTCTGTGCGTGTGTGTGACTGAACTCCTCCTAAAAGGCTGGACCGATTTGAATGATATTTTTTCTGTGGGTTCAAGTGGATTAGAGAATGATTTAGATTCACAATTCGGTCCGATATCGCAATTAGTTAAAAATGCGCCAAAGTTATGTAAGGGCGCGCGATTGTTAATAAAAAAATCGTGGGTAATATTATTGTGGCCACTATTTTGAGCAACAAACTTCAAGGTGAAGTACCACAGATCCCAATGATTATTTCAGACTCACCTACCCATTCAAATGTTTACAATTTCCAATTCGCTTGGTATTTGCTTTGACCATTAATAAGTCAGATGGTCAAACAATGACAATTTGTGGCTTAGATTTAGAAAACCCTTGCTTTTCGCTCGACCAATTATATGTTGCATGTCCGAGGTTTGGCAAACCATCGCAATTGTTTGTTTATACCCCTCAAGGATTAACCAAAAACATTGTACATCCAATGGCATTACGATAAATTTATTTTTTGTGCATTAAAAAAATATACCTGCTGTGAAAATAGCTCGAGTTTTATCTTTTTTACATTTAATCAAAACAAGTTTAAGTATCTATTCAGAATAGGTTCTATATTCAACTTAGTTCATAGTAAATACATACTCACACGCAATCGATAGGTCGAATTGTGGTAACTGTACATGTGATGATGTCAGGTATTGTAATAACTTTCTTTATAAAAAACTTTCACCAAAACGGTCCAGATATAGTTACAACTTATTCAAAAAAAGTTTGTAATTTTTGAATTTAAGACGTGTGTACAGGACAACATCTGTAGGGAGACCACTAGTTTTACTATAATTTACTCATTAATAATATTAATTTGTGTTCCAAGTATCACCTACCCATGCACTATGTTTAGTAACTGGGATATGTACTTGCATTTTTTCACACAAACTGTTCAAGTCTAGGTGTATTAAGATTAATTGTTATCACATTACATAATCTGAGTTTCATTTGTTTCTATACGTTGTTTTGTAGCCACTTATCTTGAGAAATACTCTTTTCTCTTATACGCATTGTTCTGAATGGCATCAAAATCTTTAGAGAAATACGGTGTATTTTGCATAAATTTGCATCATAAAATCTTGGAGCTGTTCTTGCTTAGATTTATTTTTTAACATTGAATCTGTTGATATGTCAATAGGTTGTTTCTTCTTCTTTACTGTAGGTGTTTTTTCCCCAAATGCAAAAAGGTAGATTTTCTATTAGAAAACTATTTAGTTTTGCAAGACATTGTAATAAAGAGTGTAAAATTATCTCGTGGAACCAGGGATAGTAAATAATAAAATATTCACATTTTAGTAGGTAAAACACACATTTTAATATTTTTTATTTCATTTTATTATAATAAAAATTTTTAAAAAGTATTTCAAAATAAGATTATTAAGTATAAATAAAATTTTTTGTTTCTTAATGACAAGAATGAGTTTTAAATTCTTGTGGGTATACAAACTTCCTAGAGAACGTGAATCTGTTTTGGATACGCATTTATAAGTTTCTTTTTGATTTTTTGAAGTTATACTTCTTTTGGGGTGTTAGAGAAATAGGATGAGGGTGAATTTTTACGATGCGCGCGCACACCGTCACCAATACGTGCGCATACCTTCATGACACCGATGCGCGCGCGCACGCCATTGTCTAATCTTTTAACATGCCACTTTTTTGGTGCTATGGGACTGATATTCGGGGGATCATAATAACTATTGTTATAAACCATATCTGTTGGGTGCATTCTCCCCCCCCCTCTACAGCTTTGCACCCGAGCCTCACAGTCCATTCGGACCTGGCTCATTCAATCCCTCTCTATCCGCTCTTCCAGTTATTATAACTTCATGCTCGTGGGGCTATTTCTTCCATAATTTTTAATTGTCTTAAACTTTTTAAATTTGTTTAAATTCACAATATCTTGGCTCCTGTTCGAGTCTTGGACTTGAGATTTGAGCCAAGTGTTCCACTTGTCGAGGCCCATATAGTCATCTGCTTCATTCTCATTGCGTAGGCATGGGGAGGGCTTAAGCACTAAAATATCATGTTTCCATGTTAATCCTATGGGGACTGGAAAAAAGTTCACTCCCCCCTTAAGGAAGTGAGATTGGAACTTGAATTTCTGAGGTCCGCCATATTTTCGTATTAGCGCGAGCTTTACATGGAATTGCCCCCTCCCCCCTACAGGGCTTCCCCAAAAATAACTCGAATCCTATGCCACCTTGGTCGACCACACCGAATGCATTCTATTGTTCTTCCTATGAGCATCCTAGCTATATTTTTTTCAGGACCGCGCGTAGCCCCATTTCTTTACCCATATTTAACATTTTAAAATTATTTTAAAGATATAATTTTTTTTAAATCACGCATAGCTCCGAATATTTTTTAGATTCGTGAATGAAACTCGGACCATAGGTTCTCCTCGTTGAGCTGTTTCATCTGTTATAATTCGTGTGTAGATAGTGGGTTTAGGGGGGGGGGCGTTATCACTAAAAGTAGAATCCCCATGTTTTTCCTATGGGGTTCGATCTTTTGATGACGTAACGATATTACAGAGATAGGAGGAAACTTTTTGGGATTATACCTACTACTCTGTGTATCATTGGGATGTGCGTGACCATTTACGTCACAGCTGTTCCACTCCTGGGGCAGTTAACCCGCGATTACTCGCGCGGGGTGTTATGTACACCCCAGCAACAAGAACAGCCTCCTAAGATTCTAAAGGGAATGCGCAGAACCACGATTTTTTTCTGTAGCTGCACATTTTAGGTCATTGAACCTTCAGGCCTGATGCAATGAATCTCGCTTCGACGATTGGAATGCAACGACCTTCAAAAGTTTATCTGGGGTGCTGAGAACAACCCGAGAGTGATTGAGTTACATTTTAGTATTCGAAGCATCTAAAAAAGGAGTACGTTTTACTCTTTCCGTTTGTATTTTTTTTTTCAAATATATTAATATGCATGCATATTTTATTTAAAACTTCAATAATTGTAGCATAAAAATAATATAATTCTATAAAATAATTGTAAAATATATATATATTTTTTTATTTTTCAAAACATTTTCCAGAAATTATGACAAAATCTCCATGGGAAAGGGAGAAACAACGATTCCATCGTCTATTAGATACTATATCAACGGAATGTCAAGATGAACTAAGTGAATTTGATGACTGTGTAATTTCAGAAGAGCAAACTTAGAGAGATGAAACTTTAAATTGTAAATTTTTATAACATAGGCGATGTGTGTTGATATTGATGAAATGTGCAGTATATATGATGTATCGCGAATATGTAACCATTGGCCATTGAGAATATTTTATCATCTACTTAATACTGCAGGAATTAATGCTTCCATTGTCTATCATTTGGTTCTTCCTGAAATGAAAAGGAGACGTTCAAGTTTTTATAGGAGATTAGAATGGATTTTGGGCAGTCACAGTGGGATATGAGATCGGAACTCCCAAATCTTAACTAAACATTCAAAAGAAGCTTTACTGACACGGAAGATATCCACCAAAAAAGGGGGCGTTGTATTGTTTGTCCACTGGTAAAAGATGTAAAAATTACTTGTTTTTGTCTTCAATGTAAGAAAAATATGTGCTTAAAGCATATGAATACAGTCTGTTCTAAATGTTTGGAAAATTATTAAAATATTTTTTTCTACTTTTTACTATCCTTATCATTAATTATAAAGTGTATTTATTACTGGAATATACGTTTTACTTGTGGTTTATGAAAAAATATAAAATTGTGTACTTTAAAATGAAAATCTTGTAGGTTTAGTTTAAATTAATGTTAGTCTCATTTGTATGCAATTAATTTAATAATTTTATTTGTGTAATACAAAAAACATCTTGTGCTTCATAAATATATATCACAATTGACTTTAAAAAAATTTTCATATTTAAATACACATGTTAAAAGTTTGGGGGTGTTTTCTACACCCCGCGAGTAACGACGGTAGATAAACAGGCGCGAGTAACCACGGGTTAATTTCTTTTTCCTTTCCAGAGCTAGCGCCGCCCCATTTGCAACTATAGACTCCGAACCGGTTCTGATGGATTCCTCTTGTGTTTGCTTATAACCAGTCCCTGGTTTGAGTTGCTGGGTGCCCTGCTTCTATTTTATTTAATTGTTTTAAATGTTTTAATTATTTTAAAATGACCATAACTCGGGGGCTTTTCAGGCGGAAGTCTTAATTTTTTCTCAGCAATGATTCTTCCCGTCAAAACATTCAATATGAGGTCTCAGATGTCACATTTGGCTCATTTCATTTCAAGATACAGTCTGATATCTCCCATGTTATTGGTCCTATTTTACCTGTGCGGGGGTGTTTAAATTTATTTAAATCGTGATTATCTCAGGTTTGGCTGCTCCAATTGACTGAAGGTTAGTATCGTTCAACTCTACTCGTGACAGCCTTTCGCCCTTGGCCCAGTACACCCTGCTGAAGAATTTTTTTTTTGTTACGCCACTGAAGTATAACTTCTTACGTGCGTACATAAGTACATACACACTTTTTTTTTACTGTGACTTCTGGATCTCCAGTGGAACATAGTTTGAAGACCACTGCCCTGTGTCGAGCATATCAAAAAGTCGAAAATAAAAGACTATTTTTAAAAAAGTTACTACTTTACTAAAAGGAAACGAAACAAAATACATTTTGAACTACGAAAAGTATCCTAATGCTTATCCAATTACTAAATAGTAACTTAAGGTATCCGACTACGTTCGGAACCATGATTTTGCAAAAGCGTATAAATGGATGATATTTATGATATTTAGTGTCAGTTAGATTAGAAAATGTATAGAAAATTGTTTTAAGAATAGTATTCTAATAAAAAATTATTTAAGTACAATATTTTGACAAAAAATGAACATAGATTGACCCATTTTCAAAATATTCTCCTTTTGCGAAAAATGCTTCTATTATAATAATATTTTGCCTGTATATAGCGCACACCTCTAGACAGAGACTCAACTAGAATTTTTGAAATATATAACTTAGAAGTGGGTTTATCCATGTTTTACGACAACAGAGGGGAGAAATTTTAAGAAAAAAACGCCGATAATTATATTTCAAGGGGCTGTAACTCTGAAAATAATGTGAAATTTTCAAAAATCATATTTGAGCCTCTGTACAGAGGTCTGAGCTATAGACAGACAAAATATTATTATAACAGAAGCATTTTTCACAAAAAGAGAACATTTTGGAAAAAGGTTATTCTAAGATAATTTTTTGCCAAAATATTGTATTTAAATATTTTTTTTTGTCAAAATGTCCTTAAAACAATTTTTTACATGTATTCTAATTTAAGTGACACTAAATATCATGAAAATAATCTATTTATGTGCTTTTTTAAAATCACGGTTCCGAACGTAGTCGGATATTTTAAGTATTTGTTATTTAAAAGTAACACATGCAAAATTTAATACTTATATTGTTAATTTGTACAGTTTATGAATATTGCTCTGTTGTATCTGTAGCGTAAATTATATTGCTGCATTTAACCCATTGTCATTCTATGGGGGCTTAATGAAAATTAGGATTATTAGGGTCGTCAGTATTGAGAAGCGCTGGCATAACTGCAGTGAACTTGTACTGCGGGTCTATTGAGCATATCTGTCTCTTTGTACTCTAGTCTCTTGTCGGTGTTACTTAATCACGTGACTCGTTACTAAATTTGTTAATATTATAATTATCTTTTAAATCTTTGTTGCTGTTGTTTCTAATGCCACCAGTCTGACGTAGTCAGATCGAGGCTCACGAAATTCATCATGGCAAGGGGCTAGATCAGTGTTTCTCAAACTTTGGGGAGCGCCGCCCTAGGGGGGTGCGAGAATATTGAAAAGTCGAAAACAAAACATTATTTAAACAAATTATTAACTTACTGAAAGTAAACAAATACATTCTGACATAATAAAAAATAAAATACTCATTTACACTGTTATACACTTATAAATGTATCAGTACTGCACAATCTATTTTATAATTAATTTAACAATACTTAGTTAAGGACAAGTTTAAAAATTACCAGTGACCCCATGAATTTGTCACACATTAAATTATATGCCAACACTATCATTTATCTGGATAATTTGAGTGGTTTATACAATTAATCGCTTAAATGCCAATTAAAAATTACGCGATTCGTTCCCCAATGCCATCGTTTAGCACGTAGGTAAGCGTATATATGTGGTGTATATAGAAAAGGAATAAATAATCAAATTCTCTGAAACAAGTAAATCCTCCGCAAACACTGTCAAGGTCATTTTATTGCTTTCTAATGCCTTCGGAATAATTTTATGGACAGCATTTCAGAGAAAAAATAATAGTGCCAGGGGAAGAAATAGTCTTCACCGGGATTCGAACCCAGGCCCTACGGTACAGTAGTCAACGTCGCTAACCACTATACCGGATGGGCGGCAAATCTTAAGTTGGGTTATATGTGACCATATTATAAATAAATACTTGTAGAATTGAATGGATAGTTTCTTCTTGCTTTCCTAATGCTAGCACTTTCTGATCGAGGTACGGATTCCTGTTTTGCAATCACTTAAAGCAGTGGTCTTGAAACTTTTTCTACATGGAACACTTGGAACTATAAGTTGCCTTTGGATAACTCCATTCCCCTCCCCCTTAGAATATTTCCTTAAATAATATTGAAAGCAGATCAACATGTTATAAGTACTTGATGGAAAGAAAATTTTAAAAATACTGTATTTTTTATTAAACTTTTAACATAATACTAATGTATGTAATTTACTCACAGAATAATAATATTAATTTGTGATGCAAGTGTCACCTATGCATGCATTACATATAGTAACTGGGATATGTGTGATTGCATTTTTCTGCACAAACTATCCAAGTCTAGGTATTTTGAAGCTATCTGCAGTCGCATTTTGCGTTTAATTCATTTTTATATTTTGAGGCCGCTCACGATGAGACGTTTTTTTCACTTCAATTCGTTGTTCTGAAGTATTAAAATGTCTGTGTGAAAAATTCTTAGTATTTTGTATGAAGTTGAAACCTAAAATTTTGGAGCGATTCTTGCTTAAATTTAGATTTTAGCTTCGAATCTCTTGATATGTCGATAAATTATTCCGTTTCCTGCATTATAGGTGTTTTTTCCACAAATATAAAAGTAGCAGTATGTGTGTAGTAGTATGCATTTTCCATCCGAAAACTATTTCTTTGTACAAGTTATTGCACTAACGAGTGTAAAATTATTCTATGGAACCTGGGATAGCAAACAATAATTACTATCTAGTGGATGGCACATACGAAGAAAAAACGTTTTGATATTTTTTGTATTATACTATAATAAAAGTTGTGACGTCTCTCGCGTCTTTCTGTTAACATAACTCCTATGTTCTTTGACGGCCACGATTAATGGCAAAACTTTTCCAACCCAATACCAAGAAGATAAACAAAGATATTATGCAAATGAGATTTACTATAAAAGGATAGAAGCTTTGATGATAGGATATAACGTGGCAAGCCTAGATATAGCGCGGCAGGCTCAGAGATAGTATTGTGGAAGCATTCTGATCGATAGCGTGACAAAGCTTAGTGTGAAATCTTGCAGATCAAGAATTAGCGGTCCGATAGTTTTAGAAGGAATAGAAATCCTATATAAAGAAGTTGGAATCTTCATATATAAAGCGAAAGATATATATCTCTTTAGGTAAAGGAAGGAAATCTGCAAAAAGGTAATATTGGATATAAGTAATTAGATGAATAGGATTATTAATGATAATTGGGATAAAGGATCTAGTTGCGTGATCTGACTTGAATACGTGATTTAATTTGGGCTTGACTCTCACTTTAATTAAAATTGTCAAATTAGAATTTAAGTAATATAAGTTATTCTTAATAAAAGTTGTATTAAGAATTATTATGTCTCATCATTTTGATAATCCCACACCTCTAGCTTACGCGGAACCGGCACGACATGGTCATCACAGGATGGCTATGTCGCAAAGTTTATAACAAATATTGCAAAACAAAGTGTGTGTTATTATGTATTAATAGAATTTTCAGTTTTAATGACTGGGAGGACACTTAAGATACTTGATACTTGTCGTTATACGAACTTCATAGAGAACGTGAATCCATTTTGCATACATATTTAAAATTCTCATTTGGATGTTTTATTAGGACTCGTGGAATCCCCAGATGTCAGAGAACACAGTTTGAAGGCCACTGACTTAAAGTGATCGGTGCCGACAATTTGGCTGGACCTCAACACCTCAAAACCAGAATGAGGTGTTGACATACACTACAATACATTTGATTTCCAAATGATTCCCAATACATGGCAATACATTTGATTTCCAGACATCCATTGTACAGAAATTAAAATTAATGTTTGTATAATATTATTATTTGTATTGCTGCTTATATTTTGTGCTGCAATTATGTATAAGTTTTCTCCCTTTTTTCATTAAATGATTAATTTTTAAGAAAAAAACTGCTGCAAAAGTAGCCAAACATTCTTCAAAATATTTGTCTGTACCCAATATTATGGGTATTTTAATGATTCTTACAGATAAGTAAAAAAATAGGACGCATTGCTATTATAAAGAATGGTAAAAAGAAATGTTGCTGTGACACCGACCTCAGGCGGGCAGTTCCAGAAACCATCAGTCGAGAGTAGGGATTGCAATACCGGTAGACCGAGACACCGAATACCGGTATTTTGAGCCATTTGTACAATTTTGCAATACCGGTATTCACACATTTAAATACCGTTTTTCCGGTATTTATTAGAAATTTTAAAAAAGTCTCCACTATGTGTTCAGGGTTAGCTAGCAAAGCAAAGTTTGTTTTGTTTTTATGCCTCAGTAACGGGCGAAATTAATGAGACTGTGAAAATATAAAGTAGTATCGTACAATTAAGAGAAGAGATAAAACATTCAAGGAGGCGAGCCAAAACTATCCTATTACAGTTCAGAGCGATCAGGATTCATTTTTAAATTGGTGAGTTTGTTATTCACATTGCGTGTATTTGCATATCATACTTTAATTTCGAAAAATTGTTTACATTATATATTACTTTGAAAACACAGAAGAAAGGCATACCAAAATAGAAGATATCTTACAGTATTATAATGTTGTAAAAATGAAAATGAAAAAGACTAACCATTTCAAGTTTAACTAAGTTTCTTAAAACTTTTTACTCGCAAACCTATCCACATTCGGTACATTTATCGAAAATGATGATGACACTAACATCGATGGTGAAAAAGAATTGTTTCTTGAACAAAAATTAGAATTAGCGACAGCTAAAAAAATCTCAACGAACGAAAATACAATACAGAAATCGGCTATATCCCAAACCATCCAACAATAAATCGATTTATTTGAAAAAATGAGGGATTAAGACGTAAATACTTGGAAAAAGTATATTGCGCATTGCTGACTACCACCCACTAGCGTAAATGCGGAAAGAGCGTTTTTGACAGCAGGTAATTTTTGCACAAATTACGTTCCAGGATTAATGACAATACAATTTGATGTATTATGTTTTTTAAGATCATATTTCAAAAATTTGTTATAGTACCACAGACTGAATAGTGATATTTACACTTTTTTGTGATTCTTTATATACTGTTATAATTTATAAGTTGCAACTTATTTTTTGTGATATTTACGCTCACCAGTAAAACTGGCAAATAAAACAAAGAAACACCTCTGTTTTTCTAAGATTTCTACTACCGTGATTAAGATGTAAAAAATACCAGTATTGAAATTTGGGTCCGATCCCTAGCCGAGAGGTTGCTTTCGAGACATGAACAACTATTGCAAAGCTCCGTAATTGTCTTTATTGTAGCTCTAAACGTTAATATTTAAATGTCATATTAAACTTTTTAACCCTCTGTTTTTCTAAGATTTCTACTACCATGATTAAGATGTAAAAAATACCGGTATTGAAATTTGGGTCCGATCCCTAGCCGAGAGGTTGCTTTCGAGACATGAACAACTATTGCAAAGCTCCGTAATTGTCTTTATTGTAGCTCTAAACGATAATATTTAAATGTCATATTAAACTTTTTAACCCAAGATGTTTGGTGTCCGACTACTTGCCACATTGCTTTATTGGCTAAAATACTAAACATTAATGTGTATGTTTGGGACGGATCTTCTCAGTAATCCTCTTGGGGAATCTTTGGGCTAGCGTTTAATTCACAACCATCCTTCTCAAGAAGAAACCTTGATATGTAGATTAGTCGACTATATAAAGTAAGAATTTTGTAATTGTAAAGAAGGAGCTGAAAGGTTGTTACAGTTGCCACGAAGGTGAGATAGAATAAAGTGGATTTTCACAGCTTATGATTAAGAGTGGTGTTTGCCACTGTATTAAATTAGTGAATCGGGTATTTGTAGTCAACGACAGATTAGGTTAAGCTAAATTGGTTATTTGAGCTGGTTTGCTTAATGTTTATTGCTTTCTCCCTATCACTCCTAGGACATTCACTTAAAGGTTAAACTGTTGCTGATTAGTGTGCTTGAGTAAAATAAATATTGGTTATAATGGAAGAGAGAGTTTCGGGTTCTGCTTTTACTTCTCCCACACTCTTAGGTAGGCAAGACCGTGATTCAGGGGTAAGTCGCTCACATGTTGATTCGGCAATATTGAATACAATATCGATCCTATAACAAAATATAGATTAAATCTTTGGATTTCAATTTTGATACTGAATACCCTGTGAATTCAAAGTTGTGATTAAAAATTTAAATGTTATTTGATTTTTTCAAGACTTTAATTATACTCCCCATATGTAATAGTTTGTATGTAGTTTTTAAATTTATTATTACCTCTTCAATGTGAGTAAAAAGTAGTCAATTTTTGTATCTCTAGCTCTAGTTGACACATGGGTATTTCAACCCTTTCGGGGGAGGGAAGATTTCTTCCCATCTACAGGTTCCTACAAAATACTCCTGTGGCAAGCGCAAAATCTATTATAATATATTGGCCTTGCTATTATAACGATGGGAAGGTTAATTTTCATATTAATATTTTATTTTCTTATTGACCTTGCTATCCTAAGCAGTTTCACAATGTGAACAAAAGTTTAGACCAGCTATCCCCTTTTGTATAGCAGCTAATCAACCGATATTCCTCAAGAAAAAGGAAAGGACACCCTGCTGGCTTCCAAACAAAGAAGTTCCGGATGATGAGTGCTTAGCCAGTGCCAGTGCCAACGATGGTTTCCAATTATAGTAGGAGACAATATAGGAAATGTAGCAGAAAGAAACAAGAAAAGAGTACTCGCTACATATGTGCAGAATGGAATGTCCCCTTGTACATTGCAACATGCTTCTCATCTTTTCATGGCAAATAATCACCATTAAATTTAATTTTCTTTATGACGTTGAATGGTTCCTTGGGAAGTGTTTTCCCTCCCCTAAAATTTAAATGTAAACATGAAATTCTGCAAAATAAAATATATTTTCTTAAATACTATTGTTTAATTGTTAATAAAACATTAAAAATCTGCGAGAAATTCGAAAGAGAAATAAATGGTCCATGAAAGGGCTTAGGCGAAGATCACCACTTCTTTTTGATGAGAATTCTTTATAAATTATTAAGAATGGCTTATTGAAACCCAGTGGCAGGGAGGTAGTGTATCGCACTTCCACGCTTCAAATCCCGGGCTGGGAGAAGTCGACTCAGTATTTCATCCCCTCACTGTGTCGGTAATTGAGTTGTGCTTGTGAAACTGAACACTGAGGGTTTCGCGTCATACTGACCACTTCACCGAACCATCTGCGCATGCACCCCAGCACTTAAGGTCACGTAAACTGAGATAGGCACAGTAGGTCTTGGCTCTCATGGGCTATTGCACCACTGAGTTCAGTTCTGTTAATAAGAGCTTATTATTATGTTCTATCCGTAGCTGAAAAATCTTAGACGTAGAAATGATCTAATGATTAGAAAAAAAAAATTGCAATACTTTTTAGTCTGAAATTGTTTTAATTATTATTTATAATTTCGTTTATAGGGATTCTCAAGATTTCAAGATACTTATTATTCTAAAAACAGAACTCTAATGAAATCACAGAAATTTGATTAAAGGCATTACCCCCTCCCCTCCCCATTTCAATGAATCGCAAGGCCATTTCGCAACATTTCTTTAATTTTGTGCAGAATGCGCGCGCACTCTTGGCGGCGGCTACAATTAGTCCCCAGCTAAATGTCGATGTCCCAAACGTCATTCACAATTAATGCCATTTCTGTTTATAACAAGATTTAGTTCTTCATTTGTTGGGTTTCTTCGGTAAAGAAAAGGAAGAAACAAAAAGCGAATACAAAGCACAAAGACAAACCAGAATTAAAACTTCCGTCGCGTCTTATGCGAGCTTCGTCTCATCTTCAATGTAAATGGACAGAAAGTGCCTCCGACCCTTTATACACCCCAACTTCCTCCCGACGTTTCCAGAAATGGAATAGATTGACCTAATGGCAATATTTTGCTTTCTTCTTTTGTCCTAGAAAATAAAGTGGTTAAAGTCAATGTTTGAAATGGGAACCAATGAGGCAACAATACCCGAATGTTCTTTTATGACTAGAAGCAAAAGCAATTTTTTTAGATCTGTCGCACAGTAAATGTATTGCAAGGCGAAGGAAAAAAATACGTTTATTTTTTATTATTAATTTGAATATAAACAGCCTTATGATTTAATGTGAAGGCCCAGTGGTCGTTTGCGTATCGCGCTTCCACACCACAGGTCCTGGTTATATTCCCGGGCTTGGCAAGATTGACTCAACCTTTCATCCCTACTGCAGTGGGTCGATAAATGAGTATCATGCTTGCTTGGGGACTTAACACTGGGGGTCTCGCTTCAGACTGACCACCTGATCGGAACATCTACTCAGCGCCCAAAGGTCACTTATATTGGGATGGTCACAGTAGGCCCTGGCCTTTATGAGCTGTTGAGCCACTGAGTTTAATTTAATGTACGTTGTATTTTGATGTACAGTCGAACTTATATAATTTGAGAACAACAAAGCTTACTAATAGTCCGAGAACAGCAAAGCTTGTAGTTTCAAGTACAGATGAAAGCAATTTTTCTGCGATTAATAAAGTGAAAACACATCGGAAAAATCACAATTAAGTGTGTTGTGCAAACCTTTTTTATATGTGAAATATAATTTAACAAATTTTTGCGCAAAATTTAATGTCCTTTTAAACAACACACAGCAGCAATCTACTAAAAAAATTCACTTGAATGAAATACTACAAAAGTATAGTACAGTCATACGCGACAGGTGGGACCGAGTGACAACCGCGTCTGTCGAATTCGCGTACATTGGGATACAATTTCGCATATAAATTATTTTTAGTTAAGACTGAAGACGAAAGAAAATAATAATAATTTAAAACAAGGAAATGTTTAATAAAATCTTACAAAACACAAATGGAAAATCACATGCTGAAGTTATTTTGATGTAGAAAGAGTTAAAAAAATATAACAAGTAGTCTGTAAGCTCAAAGACTTTTTCCTGTCTCGAAATTTCCTCACAACATGCTAATAGTTTTTTTACTCCTAGTTTTGTAGAAAAAATATGCTCTTCCTCAGAGTCTGTATTTTCTAAAATTTGTATTCTTTTTCAATTCAACTGAGGTCATCTGTAAATTCCAAGCACCATTCGATCTTCTGATCCAACTGGGTCTAAAGTTCTTCAATATCATGCTTTTGCTCATCTTATCCGTTGTCAGCTCCTGATTGTGGGGATCCAGCAGCTCTTGAACGTTATCACTACCCACTTCTAAACTTATTTGCCTGGCAAGATCGACAATCCCATGACCCATTTCATCAGGCTCTGGCACTGATGACGCCTGAGTTGCAGTGATGAGAAAGAAAAAAAAAGACGAATCGACGAAAATCGCGTGAGCAATTTGAAAAAACTGCATTAATTTATTCTTTGTACAGTAGCTATTTATATTTTTAATGTGTAATTACTATATTATATAATATTATATGAGTACTCCTATGGAAATTTAAAAAAATATTACAATACTATTTTTGCGTTCCATGAAATTTTTTGTTGCTCCATATATAGAGAGAGTCCAAATATTGAACCATGACCCTCCATTCCCGGTCATTGGTGTCAAGCTTTACCAATGTTAAAACCGTATCATCTTACTCTAATTTTTTACCAAATGGACTACGAAAAAAACAACAGTTAAACGAAGCAAGAAAAATAAGTGGGAGAGAAACCTCACTATGTTATTATACTACAGCAACATTAATCAAAAATCAAAATGAAATAATTGAATAAGTTTCCATTGAAAACCCAGTAGCATTTCCTGAAAACCTCTTAAAGGGTAACGTTATATTATATTTTGTCCTTTTTTTGAAAATACTAGATTCTAAATTAAACTAATCATTGCAATGGCGTGGGCGGCAAGTTTTCACTGAAGCCCTTTCGTGATGATTTTATTTACAGCAGAACAATTCTTAAGGGTCTGGATGTATTATTTTCCAACTTAATATAGAAATGATTCAAGGACGACAAAACATTTTGAGAATTTGATTAAATAATTTTTAATAAGTAAAAAACGTTCAAGTACTAAAATACTTGAACTTCAAATACTGTATGTTATTTCGGCCACCAGGAAACTATTGTTTTAACTAACAATATTTTGATAATCTCAAAAGCTAATCGCTTTTCAATTTTGTTCATATTAAATTCACGACTGCTTTCACTAATAATTAAGTTAATTTTGAAAAATATATACAAGAGTTGCCCACATGAAAAGTGGACAAGTTTGATAAAAAGAATGACTTAATTGGAAATCAAAAGAAATCGCTCTGGGGGTTGTAACGTAGGTCCCATCGTTTCGGCAGCATGTGCATGTCTTCACTCTAGAAAGAACGTGGTTGATTTTTGAGGAAGTCCTACCCAGCTTCCTTCTCTTCATCTTCCAAATCAAAACGTCTTGAGTGGCATAGAGGCCAAGAATACACCAGGTGACAAATCTGGACTATAGGGTGGGTGTTCGAACATTTCTCAACGGATTTTTCTTTAGTTGACTTGGTTTCACGGGAGACGTGTGGGTGGACATTGTCATGGGGATCTTCTCAAAAGCTTTTACACCCACTGTTCGCCGACGTTCGACCTAAACAGTTCGTCAGCATTCAAATTACCTACTGCAATCAGAAACCACACTGCCGTGTTTCAATCTGGATGTACCCTTATAGGACACGACTTTACTTTCCATTTACTTATTTAATCACTCACAGGTTAAACATCGTTCCTACAGTCCTTCGTGCCCCTGTTGGATGGCTCTGCTATAGCTGAACTCATTCTGACGCAATCACATAGGTTTACTTATATTATACTATTAACTCTTATATTATACTAATAACACATTTATTTGTAACGTTTAATTCTATTCAAGTATTTTTTAATAAAACAGCACCCCCCGCCCCCCTGATGGATAAGACTCTGTCCTTTACAAAACTCTACATAGAAAACAAATATATTCTTATATATATCCACCCCGTAATTGGATCGTAGTTTTCTTTCCGTCCTTTTTTTTTTTTTTTTTTTGGAAAAAAACTTTGTAGAAGGAGACATCAAAAGGTAAAATTCTTTAAAAAGGTTTGTTTTATTTTAGATTTGAACTAACATAAGAACTTTCTCTTTCATTCATATTATTAATTCAAAAATGCAAGTATTTTTCATTGGATTTTTTTTTTAATGCAATGTGATAAGTTAACCGGATATTAAATTTTTTTTAACAGATATATGATCCATTAGCGTTGCAAAATGGGGAATTTTTTTATTTAAGTTTTGTTTCATTTTAAACATAAATTTTCTATAAGCCATTGCATACCTGGGAACAGTAGTTTCTCAGAAAAGGTACATCGAACATCAAAATTTGCATTTTGAGATAAATTGATTTTAATGTATGCAGTGAGGTTTCTAATCAGCTAGTAAATAAAGAAAGGCTCAATTTACAATAAAAGATACATGTTTTGGTTTTTATCAGCCGTTCAACTTTTAAGCAAAAACGAAGTACTTTGTTTGCATTTTTGCCATTCATATGGGCGTGGCCCAGTTTCAACGATTATTTAAAAATAGGTTTTAAGGGTTTCTAATGACCCTAGAAGTTAAAGTAAGGTGTTTTTAGAAAGGTTAAAATCTATTTGTGAAAATGTAAAAATTTCAAATTGTCCAAATTGTAGCTTTCTAACACCCCTTAAGTAAGTGCAAGAGAATAAAACACACACATTTGTTATTCTCGAAAACGGCTGGACACACTTGTGACTCCTAGGCTCGAACTCACTGCTGGAAACCGAATAAGTCAGGTTTCCAGATACAATTCAAAATATAAACATTGAAACTCTACAGAGCCACACATCAATGCCTTCTCCGGGATTCGAACCCATGCCCTACAGCACAGCTGTCAGCGTCACTCTACCGGACTCGACCATTAAGATGAATCAACTCCTTACAGAAATCAGAGTCAGTGCGTCGCCTAACGGTGAAGGCTAGTACTAAAAGCACTACTTTTAAGTAATTACTAAATCCTGAGTACGCACGAAATAGATGATTTTAATTGTGTGGAAAATGGAAGGAAAAAGAAATTTTTTTCCTCTTCCAAATGTTATTAAAAGAGAATTAATTTTCTCAAACAATAATTGAATTGAGTTCTAATAATAGTTCTAAGATAATTGTGTGTTCATTATAGTGGCATTTGTAATGTTCAGTTTCAGTACAAAATACGTTTTTAAATTGGATGTTTAGTTAAGTTCTAATTTCGTTATAAACAGCATTTTTAATGCTATAAGTGAATTGTAACGAAAAGAAGGAGAATATCTCCTATTGAGATCTCATATACTGTTATTAAAAAATTTATTCGTAAAAGTTGCATATTCATTTATTTGTATTTATAGAAACTAATAGTATTCTCCACACACAGTTTTGTCTTCTTTTCAGTCCAGAGGCATATTTAGGGGAAGGTTGAAGAATTATGTTTAATCCTACAGTCTTAGCTCCTAAGACTAAAAGTTTGCTTATATAATACTGTGGCTTTGACCTTGCTGTACTTCTATTTATTGTTTCATTTTTAGATAGATTTATACCAATTTAGTATATGATTAATAATTGTATACATATGTAGACGAAAAGCGACTCACTCGCTCTGTACGAGATATCCGGAACTGTTATATCTATGCAGACTTAAAATTTGACAATCACATTTTTTATTGAGTAGAGATCCACGGAGAAGAGCTTTTGAAGAAATCTATAGGGATTGCT
This sequence comes from Trichonephila inaurata madagascariensis, assembly GCA_019973955.1. NCBI lineage: Eukaryota > Metazoa > Arthropoda > Arachnida > Araneae > Nephilidae > Trichonephila > Trichonephila inaurata. The sequence continues at coordinate 123,180 of BMAV01013411.1, read as the reverse complement.
TATCGTTGAAGACAAAAAATTCCTTTTTTTAAACTATTAGTCCGACAGACTTGAAATTTGGCAAGCATGTTTCTTTTGCTGAATAGAGATCCGCTAAGAACGGGTTTGTTGAAATCGACACCCAAAAGGGAGGCGTAAAACATGAATATACTTCTGTTTTAGAAATAGTAATGAGGTGAGGGCTATAAGAATCGAATATCCATAACTCGGAAACAATATATAGCCATAGGGCATGATGGAATACCCTGTGATATGGTCGTTCTTTGGTGACCATACCTTTGGTTGTCAGCGTGAATTAGAGGTGTGGGATTCTCGAAATGAATCGACATTTTAAAATTCTTAATATGACTTTATTAAGAATATAACTTAAATTTCTAATAATTCAGATAAACCTTAATAAGCGAGAATCTAATAAACCAAACGCACAGCAATAGTTAAACTGGATCACGTCACTTAGACCACTTATCTAAATAATTATATTATCTGCCTACTTTCAATATTGATAATATTACATGTCCTAATATCAAATAATCAGTCCTACCTTAATCCAAAATAAGATTCTTCACCGTACTGAAACTTTTAGGTGCGCGTGCAATGGTATGCACCTTGTAGTAATGGCTAGAAATCTTAGTAACTTTTTGATAGGCCGTCAATTCACACTTGTATCTCTTCTAAACATAACTTTCCCTAAATTGCCATTCTGCTTACTGAAACTTCTGTTCTTTTAAAAGCTATCTTATTTGCATTTCACTTTTTGGATTTGGCCTGGAAAAGATTTGTCATTAATCTTGGCCGTCAAAGAACCCAGAGGTTATGTTGCAGAAAAGACGCATGAGCCCGTCACAACCCTACAAAGCGGTTAGTATATGAATTATGTAATTTACAGATATTATGATGTGAAATGCTTTGACATAATTTTGTGATAAAATATTTTTAGCAATTAATCCTTTCTAAACAGTTTATGATAATTTCCAAGTATATCTCCAGGAAAAGAGAAATATTTAAATAGAAGTGTGTAGGGTGCAGCACCTTTTCATCAATCCCCAAGTTCTAATCAAGACTATCCTTTTCTTCTTTTCGAGGAAAAGGCCATGATTATGATGATGACAAATGGGCGGAAATTTCCCCAAAGTATGGAGGCGGAGGAATGCGGAGATAGTTAGGGACCTATAAATGAAAATCGTTATCGGTGCTAAATATTCCTTTGTAAGTTCCATCAAAAAAGGCGCGTATTTCTTTCCCCCAATGAGATTCTTAATTAGAGATGATGAGACGTATTTAGAATTTTTCTCTATAGTTAAATAAGGTGAAATGGGATAAGATTAAAATTAAAACTAATCGGGAAATTTTGTTGTAATAAGGATGGTTTTTGTTTGCAAAAGATTAACTTGACGCACACTGTGTAAAATTTGTATAACGTAATCTCTTTTTATGAATGGAAAATATGTTAAAAACAGGTTGACTCAAAATTCCCTGTACAATTCAAAATGAGAGTAAATTGGGTGAAAATTAATAATTTTTCAATGGACGAACTTCATGTTGGTCACATGATAAATACAATCACTTGTTCTCCATTGAATTCAAAACAAACCAACTTTAGATCAGTTCTACTTGTAAAATTTAGATACAGTTTTAAATGAGTAAATTGAATAGATGTTCAATAGTTAAAATTCTGTAAAAAGTTTTCGATTCTTTTCAAAATCCTAATACTGCGCGTGTACTTTTAAATCTAGAGCATTTTATTTACCTAAACACGTTATTATTGTTGACAAATATTTACTTTTTCAAAGAAAGTTTCAGCAAAAAGCAAACGTTGGCAACAGCGAAGCGTATGAACTGATTAGATGGAAACGTGTGTTGATTGGCTGAAAATACATGATTGTCATTATCATGTGACTAAAGGACGTCACTTGAAATTAGCCCATTAAGATATGGGAGTGTCTTAACTGTAATCAATTAAAAGATTATATGCATGAAATCAAGATATAATTTTGATCAAAGGAATTCAAAAAGAAGACCTGTAAGGAAAAAAATTCGAACATACAAAAATGTAACATTTGAAGTGATTCCTTCGAATATTGCATGAAATACTACTAAGCAAATCTAGCAGATTGAAACATTACATTTGAACCACATATACACAGATGAAAAGAATAGCATCGATTAGAAAAGCATTCAAAATATCAAAGTTCGACAGGCATAAGAATTTAACTTCAACCTATCCATTCCAAGATTCGAAAAACTTATCTAGAGAAAGCAATTGCCAGATACTTGAATGTATAGCCAATGCCAGTAGAAAAAAATGTTGTCAGATGTTTGAAAATGCCACTCTATTCAAATAAACAGATTAAAAAAATGTTAATAAAATAAGATCACAAATGAAACAAATCAAAATTGAATAAAATGACAATTAAATATGTTTGTATAAATAAATAACAATTAAAATACTGAAGACATTGAATTAATTTTAGTTCTTAATCAAACATTGAATTAACTACCGTTTCATCAAACAGGATCTGAATATCAAGACTCAGAATTTTAACTATGGAAAGATACACATCGTGTAAAACTTTACTTTGAAAATATATATATTCCACTTTTTTCCCATCAAAGGAGCGTTTTCCTCTGGGGTTCTGGGAAAATGAATCACGTTTTCATCAATAAGCCTAAAACCACAAGTTTAGCCCAAAACCAAATATTCGCTATTAAACTCAAAGGTAATAAAAAGAGACAGAGAGAGAGAGAGAAATATTGCAAGCGCGCGCGTTTATAGAAAAAGAAAAAAAGAATGGTTAAAGCTCATTTTTGCAAATAGGACTATACCACTCTTCTGAAACATTTTAGAAATAGTTTTCCATTCTCTCTCTCTTTTTTTTTCTTTTTAATTTTTTTAAAAAATAGCGATATAATATTGAACATTATTTATATAAATAAATATACTGTAGAAAAATTGAGCTTATTAATTTAATACTGTAAAGTGAATTTTGGCCTAAGGAAGCATATAATAGACGGCAAACGCAAACATATTTTCAGTGATTTAATTTCTTCCATTGAAACAGAGAAAGTTTTAATTTTGAGAGTTGAAATCGATATTTTAAACAAATTTACAATTGCAAATTCATTGATAAAATTGCATCATATATAAGAAAAAATAAGTAAGTTTTACCTATATAACTAATACTAGGATGCATATTCGGAACTTATTTTTAGAAAAAGAAGAAAAATTGTTCATTATCAAAATAAACTCACGTAATTATTGTTGAAAAATTCCAGTTCAAAATATCATTTTGCATTTTTCATAAAATCGTTTGGTGGCTTAATTTTATATTTTTCATAAATCTTTAATAATTTTATTTTTGTTTGAATAAAATCGTTTGCAATTTTCAAGTAACTAATTTTGTAACTATTAATTTAAACGAAGTAGAATAGAACGCAAATGAAATTAAGTTGGCCGATGAGTAGAAGTAATTTAAACTTGCGATTCTTTTTGTTTTATTTTATGTCTAATAGATCTCAAAACATCTAAAAACAGATACAGAAAAAAAAAGTAGGTTGCCTTTTTCTTTCTTTAAAACTGATCTGTTATTATAATTATCGCATTAATATACAGTGGGCCACAAAAGTGATCATACACTTGCAATTTCTTATAAAATTTAATGTTTTTGACTAATAAAAATTAATATATTGTAATTGTAATTTTTTTATTGTATCTGCAACTTATTCTTAATGGAATGACATAATTAATTTTTTAAAAATAGTTTAACTACTTTTTTAAAAATTAATTATTAAAAAGCTACTAAAAAATTATGCCACAAAAGTCTTCGTACACTTAATAAAAATCTCAGCTTTAAATATTGCATTTCTTTCTTAATTTAGCACTTAGTAGGATATCTTTTAGTGTCCACAACAACTCTTAAGTGTCTTGGTATAGATTTAATCAGTTTTTTGTAATTTCTGCTTCGATTTTCCTCCATTCTTCTGTGATTATTGTTTTTACTTCTCATTTTGTGTTTATTTGTCACGTTTTCTATTTTTTAAGTTCAGGATCTCACCAAATATATTCTACTGGGCTAAATAAAGTGATTGAGGAGGTGTTTTCATAATTTGAGGACAGTTATAGAGACACTGTGACGTACAATGAGAGCAGTGCACTTGGCGTCATTACCCTGTTAAAAAATTAAGTAGTCCCCAATATCCAAATTTCGGGTGGATAATTTAAAATTTCTGTTTAAAAGAATTAAATAGAGCTCATGATTCATAATACCATGAAAAAAGTACCAAATTACCTAATTCTGAGGCCAATTTACACCCCCACGCCAGAACACCTTCACTTCCATGTTGAAGCATGGAAGTGAAGGAGTTTTTATCCACATAAATTCATGGGATTAAACTCCTTAATTTTTCATTTACAAGCTATTATAGGCCAATCGGAACCAAAATTGTTGAATTGTCTGCCATCCCAATCAATGTGCTGTCAATTTTGAATTTTCTAAAACTTGATTCCAAGAATCTAGTTGGATCAATAAAGCATGGAAGTAGAAGTGTTCTGGCGTGGGGGTGTAAATTGACCTCAGAATTAGGTAATTTGGTACTTTTTTCATGGCATTATGTATCATGAGCTCTATTTAATTATTTTAAAGAGAAATTTTAAATTATCCGCCCGAAATTTGGATATTGGGGACTACTTAATTTTTTAACAAGGTAATGACGCCAAGTGCACTGCTCTCATTGTACGTCACAGTGTCTCTATAACTGTCCCCAAATTATGAAAACACCTCCTCAATCCCTTTATTTAGCCCAGTAGAATATATTTGGTGAGATTCTGAAGTTAAAAAATAGAAAATGTGACAAATAAACACAAAATGTGAAGTAAAAACAATAATCACAGAAGAATGGAGGAAAATCGATGCAGAAATTACAAAAAAAACTGATTAAAACTATACCAAGACACTTAAGAGTTGTTGTGGACACTAAAAGATATCCTACTAAGTACTAAATTAAGAAAGAAATACAATATTTGAAACTAAGTTGAGATTTTTGTTAAGTGTACGAAGACTTTTGTGGCGTAATTTTTTAGTAGCTTTTTGATAATTAATTTTTTTAAAAAATAGTTATACTACTTTTAAGAAATTAACTATGTCATTCCATTAAGAACAAGTTGCAGATATCATAAAAAATTCCAATTCAAATATATTAATTTTTATTAGTCAAAAATATTAAATTTTATAAGAAATTGCAAGTGTACGAACACTTTTGTGGTCTATTGTATGAATTCGTCACACGCGCTTAGATCTTTAAATTTTTTTTATATTTTGACATTTATATTTTTTACTAATTATGGAGAATTTTTCAATGTGAAAAAAAATGTTCGGCATTTAAGCTTCATTCTGTATCATTATAGGTTAAGATAATCTCTTACAGAAGTGTGACATTGAAATGCATTATCTCGCGATAAAAAAATAAGTAAAAACGTAATAGAGCTGCTGAAAAATTTAAAGTGAAAGAAGTTTTCTTAACGTAAAGGAAATGGAGCCTTTTGGAATTTTATAGTAAAATAGTTGCTGTATTTAGACATGAATTAAATGAAATTTGTGTAATTTCTCCATAATCCGCGCGTTTAGCAGAAGAGTTCATAAAGATGTATCACATTTTTTTTTTAATACAATTGATTTTTATCGGAATTAGAGTAGAATTTCACTAATACGGATGCAATGAGGCTCTAGGTCAGATTAAACAATATCTAGTACCCGATTGATAGTCTACGAAAAAATCGAAAGACATGTCTAAATACTTTGTGCAGCAAAAGCGAATGGCCGCGTTAGCCGAGTGATATAGGTATCGGACCGTGGCTGGCTTTGTCACGAGATCGAACCCAGTACCACTAAAGAACTGCCGTGTACGAGGCTTTACGATGTGTCTTTTGAGCATATGGGCTGAAATCAGCCCTCCATCCCATATCTTATAGTATTTGATGGGGAAACAGCGATAGTGGATTTTTACATTCTACGGAATACTTCATGCTTATTGATACCTGCAGTGTAGGGCAGCGATGCACGCTAAATCTGTCGAAAGCTGAAACATCCTCACTTTGGTGTGGTGTTGTAGTAAGGAGAGGGGGGGAGTGCTCAGGTGTCGTCCACGTCACTTGACCATGGTTCAAAATGACATGGTCCGTCGCCAAAAGCCCTCATGTAGCTGAACAGTGCGGCGTAAATATTCACTCACGCCGCAAAAACGAAAATGTATTTTGGATTAAAACTAAAGAAAGTTGTGAATGACTGTACGAGAGAATTTAAATCAATATCACTTACAAAATACAAACTAGTCAAAAAAACTACACTGGTGTGCAAAACTTAAGCAACAATGTAAAAATTTAGCAGATAGCCATGAAATTGCAGAAAAGGTCTGGAGATCAGTAGAGGGAACACGTAAGTCAGTAGAAACGTCATGCGTATGCAAATATCAGGAACAAAACGTCAGAAGCGATGTGAGCGTACGCAAAACGCGTGATGTCGGCGCGCGCTGCTCAACAGTAGAATGAAATGAAGGATGGAGACGCAATTCACCATATTCTCTGCAAGTGCCAGTGAGTCAGTTCGTGAAATATGGCTAGAAGAAATCACCTGGACGACTTCACACGTGGAAGAATGATCGGAAATCTGGAGGAGGGGCGTACTGTCACCAGTGTAGCTGCAGAGTTCGGAATCAACAAAATTGTCGTTTCGCGCGCTTGGAAAGCGTTCCAAACCACAGGTACAGCTGTTAGAAAGGTTGGTGTGGCCGCCCGAGGACGACAACTGCAGGGGATGACCGATATATCATCCTGCAAGCGAAAAAAGATCGACAGCAGTCAGCAAGCGCCATTGTTCAGAACCTCTGTACAGCAACGGGTCGACAAGTGTAGCGGTTTACTGTGGCCAGACGCCTTCACAAAGGGGGCCTGTTCACCCGCCGTCCTGAACGCTGCCTCCCGTTGAAAGATGGCCACCGAAGCCACTGTTTACAGTGGGCCAGAGAGCACAAAAACTGGACAACTGATCAATGGAGTCGTGTTCTCTTTACGGATGAGAGTCGGTTCAGTACCAGAAGCGATTCTCAACGCGTTTTGATTTGGAGAGAGATCGGGACCCGGTTTTATCCCAGTAACATCAAGGAAAGTCATCGTTACGGTGGTCCTGGAGTTCTTGTCTGGGTTAGTATTATGCTGAACGGCGGAACTGAGCTTCACATTTTCAACAGAGGGTCTGTAACCGGGGATCGCTATTGTGAGGAGGTACTTCCCCATCTGCATCTTTTCCGAGGTGCCATTGGCCCAGACTTCATTTTTATGGATGACAATGCACGGCCACATCGCACTCTTGCTGTTGAGGAGCTGCTGGAAAGTGAAGATATCACTCGAATGGATTAGCCAGCGTGCTCCCCAGATTTAAATCCCATCGAACATGTGTGGGAAGCTTTGGGGAGACGTATTGCCACACGCTTACATCATCCGGAGAACAACCAACAACTCAAGCAGATGTTGATTGAGGAATGGGCACTCCTACCTCAAGAAATGTTGCACCAGCTGGTTCTGAGTATGCGGAGACGGTGCAAAGCAACCATTGCAGTAAGGGGAGGGCATATACCATATTAAGGAACATCTGCTTGTTGTTCTTCCTGTTGGATAGACAATCATGAGTCACGATACTATGCGTTCAATAAAGCTTGTTTTTGTTTGATTCCATACCGTATGCGTTTTATTCCTTTTTCAGCGCCGATGCTTTCGTCATCCTTTACGTACATAATACTCTCCCTCATTTCAGAATTTCATGTCTCTCAGATGATTTTTCGTGAAGTTATGGCAATAAACCCACCTGTTGCTTAAGTTTTGCACACCAGTGTACTTAGAACATGGTACTCTTTTGAGTTTTTTTAATATTGAAATTTTGTAGTGCCTTTCTGAGTAAGCGAAATCTAGTTTAACCAGGTCCCGAACAATGAGGATTTACTGTACATGAATTGTGACTCACGGTTTAATAAAATTTACAGTAAGCGAACATGGATTACACACCTTTAATAAAAATACTTTTAATTAAAAATTTTAATCGTAAGTAATCACAAAGTTTTCGCCTTTTCATATCGCTATCATCCAGTAGCGCACACAAGGGGGGGCTAGGGGTCCGGACCCCCCTCCCAAAGCCCTTGATTTTCCCCCCGATTGATTATATGTATATAATATGTAAAATTTAATTTAATATTCGTTTTTAATGATTAATTTTATTAATTAATACTAATTATTTATTCAGTAATTAGTTTTCTACTGTTTTTTGTTCCCCAAAATCGACAAAATCAAAAGGAGCATGATATAAAAATGGCGGACTTTCGACCCTGGACCCCCTCCTTGGAAAACTTCTGCTATCATCTATTGAGTCGCATCAACATCGCTCTTCTCGCCGAGTTCTACTAAAAAAAAAATTCACTCTTTTTTTCCACTTTCCACTCCGTCTTTTTACACTTTCAAGCTGGATTGTTTCATGCTCCTTGAATTCCCTGAATGGAAATAAAATAGTCTTGCACAAGACACCCTCGGACACTGTCCATTGGCTCTTTCAAGACAGGATCCAATCTGATTCAAGTCCAATTTGTCACTTCATGTTGGAAGTCACACGGATGACTTATAAACCATTATGTTTCTCAGTCACATACTACACAATTCCTGGAATTTCCTCCTCACAATGGCGAACTATCAGCTCCAGACTCATGTGCAGTAGGAGCACTGTTACATGAAACAAAATTGACATTTTTATCCTACAACATGTTTGGTCGATCTGTTGAAAGAAGAAGCCTTCTCACCTGGGGAAGCAAAAAGGAAGAGATAGCAAGAAGCTCATTACAGAGTGTAAAAAAAGATTCGTGAATCATCAAGAAGGATGCGTAAACGAATCGAATTCCAACTAACTGATAAAATTTCTTTATTTTTCTTAATCGGAGAAAAGTAAGTTCACATGGTTAAAGATATGTAATTCAAAACTATGTCACGAAACTTAACTTCGTTTTTTAAGGAAAAGCCTTTTAGAGAGACATCAGATTACATTTAAAGAGAGAGATTATAGTTTTATGTATAAAGAAGAAATATCACCTTTTCTCCATATTAAATTTTCTGTATTACTCCTTATTTTCTATTAGTGAATAAGGTTATAAATGTGCAAAACCTGTGTTCATTGGTAATTCTATACATGTGAATTAATTTTATTTAAAACTATTTAATACAGCAGAGATATTGCTCAAAGAGGACTGAATTATCGTGTTAATTAGCCAACTTAATAAATTTCCCAATCAGAATACTTTTAATTGTAAAATCTAACTTTTTTGCGCGTATCTGGCCGATTTATCATTTCCTAAACTTAATGTTTCGCAAAATTATATACGTAAGTTTTTGGGTTAAACAGGCTTAAAAATGACGTAATATTATATAAGACTCTCAAAAATTAAACTTTAACAAATTTACTGTTCTAAACTTTTCAAAGCTTTTCGCATCAAACAACAAGAAAAAAAAGAAAAAAGAGGTGAATTTCTTACACATTCAAAAACATTTTTTTTAAAAAAAAATTAAAGTCAATCCGCAAAATAAAAACAACTCAATATAATTAATATATATATAATCAATGTATGGAAATTGTATTGTTGAGGGCTGTTTTAATATGATATTAATTTTGAAATAGTTTTCTATCTGAAAAGTCTTCCCAGTTTTCCTGGAAAGTCTTTAAATGATCTTTTTTCTGCAACATTAGACGAAGACAACCCTACATAGTTCAACGTCCCATTGGATTAACTGTTCGAATTTCCACTGAAGTGTACCCCATATTATTTTATATCCACCCACATCCCCCGACAGTGAAATTTTAGGCAGACGACCGGAATTAAAATCTTGAGGCGGACGTCTTGGGTTTGTTATCGTTTGGAATGTAAAACCTGCGGGGGTGTCGGATGGATCCGATATCCCAAACAGAATTATTATCCCCCGTTCCATAATTAGGGAGGCAACAAAGCTGCTGACGTCACCCCAGCTGTCATCCATCAAATCCGAGCGTTCTCGGAATAGCGGAAAAACAAAACACGTCCCCCCATCCCTTTAGCCGGGCGATAAGACTCCTCCTCTGGAATAATCTTCAACTCTGACCTTCGCACTTTTCTCTCGTGCTCCTTCCCAAAAGATTATTAATAATCCCTTCGCCGCAGTAGATCAACACTTGTATTTTTCATTCGCTTTCTCTGGGGAACCAGTAAGAAGTCAAATTAAATTTCAAGAGTTATTTTGCTTTATAAACTTCGATTTCTGTTTTTCTTTGACTTGTGTCCGAAATATGGGATTAAAATATTTAAAAAATTCTAATTCTTCTTTCATTATAAAAAAATGCTTCACAAATTAATAATTAAGTCAAATATCCTGGTTTCCTTACAGAGGTAGATCCGGATACGTATAACATTCGGGTTCTGAAAACACGATTTTACCACCCATTTTCTTCTTTAATATTCATTCTTTGTGTTTTTATTCATGCTTTGCTTAGTAAATTGTATCGATTGAAATATAACTTTTATGCGTACATTATCATTAAAAATGAACTTTGAATGACATTGGATATAAAAAAAAAGATTCTCAATTCATCAAGAAGACCAGCGGTCACGAGCTCGTTCTGAGTTGGATGATTGAGTTTTGATGACATTAAATATATGAAACAAGGGTTGATGCTAATTAAATTGGTTGAGACTAGAAATCCTTACTTTCAGGGACGTGGAACAACTCATCCTCAAAACGATTAAGATCCGAATAATTTTAATTGTCCCACGTTATTCCTGCACATATTCTCCGAAAAACTGGGAATTTCGCGATCTACATGTTAACTGGCAATTGTGATACTGCATTATTATGTCCTTTTTCTTGTCCATGTCCTAACCCTGGCCTACCACCTAACACCATTATTACTTGTTTAGTCGAAAGGAACAAGTCGGTTTGTGCTTAGTTTTGTGAGACTGTGAGTGACGCACATTACGGTTTCACATTTGTACGAGTATTTGAAAATGTATGCTATATGCAGTCTACTTAAAAGGGTCACAGATGCATAGGTACTCAAGAAGTCTTAAGATGTCATAGCTTACGTTAGAATGCTGGGAAAATTTGGAGAACGGGTAATAACCACGTCGATTCTGCTTCTAAATTACGAGCTCAAAAGCGCGAAATTAACGGAATAACTAGTAAAAGTTATTCCCAAGGACTAGGCCTAGTTCTTAAATTTGCGTCGAGGTATCGAACATCAGTTGTACATGTTAGATACAAATGTTGCACTAGTTGTAAAGTTCTTATTTCAATATAATTGTGTTTTACTATGTAAATTGCACTTTATAATGCAACAGTGCTCAAAAAAGACATTTATTTCAATCATACCATCCCGCATATAGTCAGTAAATGGAGTAACAGTTCGGAAAAGCTTTAGAATCCTAGAATGACAGAAATATTCTTTTGGTGTTTAAAGTTTCCGTTGCTCTTTTAAGTAATCATATCAGCTTTTGACAGCTAGTATCATAACTTTGTAACTATGCATGTTGTAACATTTTTCCACCTCGCAGTTGCAAAAGCGGCTTCCCTAAGCAGATAGCATTACACCGTTCATACTCACACTTGCACCTCTAAAATATTGTTTGGTCCTTTCATCTGACATCAGGTCGATGACCTAGAGCCAAGATAAATCCAATGGTTGAATTCCACCTGAAAGCCGGAACCTCAAGGGAAATTTGATGTGTGAGAAGGGACCACCCCACACCAAGAGAGTGGATAGAGTCCGTGTGAAACACTCGATAAGAGGAGCGGTGTGTTTTGCCTCCTCCATCACCATAGTTTGTATCTAAATGTAAATAGTGTAATTAATAGCTGTTGAGGTAATAAATCAATTTCTTAAGTCTAACACTGCTCATCAATCTTCCCAAACATCACAAGGTATTTCGGGTCAGCAATAAGTGAGTTGCAGATAGTATAAAAATTGTTATCCCCCAAAGATTCATTCGACAAGTTATAATTTCTGTATATTAAATTAGTTTAATTAACTAATGTTAATGCTCTTCATAAGCCAGTTGGTTTTTTACAAGCAAGTGAAAAAGTGATGAGATATTTTGCGCATATTGTGCGGGCCACACTTTAAGTTGTTTCAATTCAACATTTTAGGAATTGTGGCTAGATATTTTGTTTTAAAAATTATACCTATGGTTGGAAACTATTAAATATTTCCAGTGAAAGAAATTTTACTGAGTTTATTTAGCACATATTATAAGGAGCACTTTTTGAAATAGACTTAAATTGATGCAGCCAAATCATGAAGAAGATGAGAAGGCGGCATCATAATACTAAATTCAAAAGCTACACTAATCAAAGTGCAGATATTAAAAAAGTAATCCTTTTGCTATTAAAAACAATGATATAAATAAATATATTGCATGTAAAATAAACAATGTATAGATGTAAAAATCTACTAACTATCTTTAATTAAAATGATTAGTTAAATCAATCTTCAGAAATTCTAACCAATCTATTCTAATATTTTGCTAAAAATAACCCTATGTTTGTATTCACAGGTTATTGTTTTATAATAATATAGGTGTTTTTTGAATACTGTGTAAGAACTCTTCGTATCGGATTTGTTTAAAAAATAAGACAATTATTTAAATATTTCTTTGCGAATTAATTTTATAGTTAATTACAAAAAATTTGGACTTGAATTATGTAATAATCTTTTAAATAAATCGTTAGCTATATTACTACCTAACAAGTATCTTTTGACTTGTAAAACAGATTTTTTAAAAGTAATACCATATTTCAAGTTTTGCCTGATAACTTGTAACTGGAGTTGTCTGATATGCTCTTTGTTGCTGTAGATTTTGCGTAAAAATGGCCGTGTTGATATCACGACTATCTTATTTCAATAAAATATCATGAAAATCTAAGAACAATACCTGGTGGGAAACTGACTTTTAAAAAACACGACCGATTAAAAGAGAGAAAATGCGAAATAAATATGCAGCATCGGAAAAAAAGTTTGATTATCGATATTATTAGTTTTATTATTACCAACTTAAGATATGTGAATTACTATTTTTCCAAAAATAATACACATATTTTTAGAGCGAATAAAAAAGGGTTATCTTATGGGGATCTAACTGTTATTTGCATGCATTTCAAAAATAACAATTTAATTTTTGTTTGAAGAACTCCTTATAAAATTTTGCAGTTCACGATATACTTCCAAACATTTTTTTTTAATTCTGTCCATTTTTCTAAATGACAATAAAAATTCTCCATGCATTTCTATCAATATGATTGGAAAGAATATTAAGCTTTTCAAGTCCCCTCCCCTTCGCCATATAATTCTACGAATATTCTAATATAAGTGTAAATAAATTTTAAGGCTTCATGCTGATATTTTCGAAATATCTTTCCAAAATGAAAAGGAATCTTCCGATACGTTTCCATTTTTTAAAAACCTTACTTGGAAAATTAGTAAACTTTGAGGCTGTGCCAATACTGTCTGTCCTTTTGCCATTTTCTCCATTGTACCCAAATTCCCGTTGCTTATGGTGCTGTAAACATTCTTCTGCATGCAAACTGGGTCACGTGATAGATTCATTGTTTTTAAAAGGCTTCACATTCGAAATGCTCCTTCAGTAGTTTTGTGTTTGCACAAAGGTTCTATTGTGTTTGCACAAAGGTTGTGGAGCACAACACTGAACAATCTACACCGTGGGTTGCTATTGGCAGTCTTAATTATGTCACTTAATAGATTCGACTGAAAGACGAGTATTTTTGTACAGTATTTACGCTATAGTGAAGTATTTTTTTTTTACTCTAACTGACTAATTAAAAAATTTTAACCGACGATTATGGAATTAATCTAAAAAATTTCGAAAGAGACCTATTGAAAAACAAGTTTAATATTGTTAATTGTGATTTTTGTAATTATTTTTAAATTTGCATGTAATTATAATTTTAATCAATCTTTTATGATGAATTAACTTAGATTTTAGGAATACCCCAATATTATCAGAATTAAGAGATGCCCTAGAGAGTGAGAGTTATATCAACGTCGCACTATATTAAGCTATACTAGGGCTATTGGAAATGAACCTTATAATTTTGAACCATGGCCAAGTGATGAGGGTGACACCTAATCTGGTAGCACCTCCCCCAAACTTCCACATCATGCCACCGGGAGGTCTTTGAGCTCGACAGATTTAACGGGCCTCTCTACACTGCGGGTCTTCAGTGGCACCATTAAATACCGAGAAAGGAGTGACATAGAATGTGTTCCATACAGTCAATTGTTATCAACTAGGGAGCAATCGCGTACACGACATTGACGTTTGTGGTCACATTGTACACGGAAAAATCGTAAATCCAGTAGATAATTTAACTTAGAGAAAGTATACTTACCTAATTTGAAGGAGTTTTCAATTTCTCTTTGATAATTTGAGAAAAAATTCAATCAAACTATTTCAAAATTGAGTGACTTTGCGACATGGTCGATCTTCGTTGACCATGTCGTGGGGTTTCAGCGTAAATTAGAGGTGTGGGATTCTCGAAATGATGAGACATTTTAGAATTCTTAATATGACTTTTATTAAGAATTTAACTTAAATTACTTATATATCGAACAAGCTTATATTAAGTGAGAATAAACCAAAACACGTAGCCTTAATTAACACAAATCGCGCAATTAGATCACTTATCAATATAATTATATTATATCCCCCTAATCTCAATCTCAATAATATATTCGCGTTCAGAATATAATCTTCTTACCTTGGTTGAATACTCAACGTCCAATCTACTTCAATTATTTCTCCAAATGGTCGTACAATGGTATATACCTTGGTTAAATGGCGAGGTGGTGTCTTGATTCTAGGTAAGCCGTCTATCAACATTTCTATCTTCTCTGAACTAAACTTTCTCTAAATTGCCATCGCGCTCACTAAAACTTCTGTCCTTTTAAAGGTTATCTTATTTGCATCTATGCTTCGTTTCATTTCTTGGATATGGGTTGGAAAAGATTTGCCATTAATCGTGGCCGTCAAAGAAAACAGAGGTTATGTTAGAGAAAGGACGCGAGAAATGTCCAAGAAGCAAAACGTGATTTATTCAAAGGTCCTCTGAACACTTAAGAAATTACGTGCCTAAATTTTTATTTCTGAATTTCCTCACTTTCTAAGTTTCATTTAAATTTTAACCTTGAATCCTCATTTTAACTCTTATAATTTCCAATATTTAACTTAAATTTAATTTTCATTATTCATCTTAAAATTAAATTTAATATTCCACTTTAATTTGAACTCGTGACAGACACAATAAATTTACTCCATTAACTAGACCAACCTTAACAATTTTGCATTTTAATCATGGTATATTCTCACTTTTACACATGTACTTAACTCTTATATATTTAACGTCATTTTGTGACATCTCACGAGTTCTTCCTCTAACATAACCTCTGTGTTCTTTGATGGCCACGATTAATGGCAAATCTTTTACAACCCAAATCCAAGAAGTGAAACGAAGCATAGATGCAAATAAGATAAACTTTAAAAGGATAGAAGTTTTAGTGAGCGCGGATGGCAATTTAGAGAAAGTTCAGTTCAGAGAAGATAGAAGTGTTGATAGACGGCTTACCTAGAATCAAGACACCACCTCGCCATTTAACCAAGGTACATACCATTGTACGATCATTTGGAGAAATAATTGAAGTAGATTGGACGTTGGGCATTCAACCAAGATAGGAAGATTATATTCTGAACGCGAATCTATTATTGAAATTGAGATTAGGCGGATATAATATAATTATATTGATAAGTGATCTAATTGCGCGATCTGTGTTAATTAAGGCTACGTGTTTTGGTTTACTCTCACTTAATATAAGTTTGTTCGATATATAAGTAATTTAAGTTAAATTCTTAATAAAAGTCATATTAAGAATTCTAAAATGTCTCATCATTTCGAGAATCCCACACCTCTAACTTACGCTGAAACCCCACGATATGGTCATCGAAGGACGGCCATGTCGCAATTTCGCCCGAATCGTTATAATTTATATGACTCTGGGTTAGATAATGCTGGAGGGTTTGGTATTTTACCAGAAATGTGCTTTTCAGGATCAGAGAATATTAATGAATTTTTAGAGGCCATAGATAATCAAATACAGTTACTAGAAATTCCTAGTAACCTATCATGTGCTTATAAGAAAGGTCATCTCAGGGGAAGGCCTCAAGATTGGTACTCAATATTTGGATCGGTGTTAGTGCAGGATACAGCCACGGATTTCGCGCAGCTAAAGGCAGAGTTAGCGAAAGCTTTCCCCGCAATCAAAAATAAGAAGGAGATAGAAGCGAGGTTTTTTGCGTCTCAGCAGGGAAGAAATCAGGAACCAACAGATTTTGTTTACGATTTATTGAAAATTCAGAAAAGTTTAGAACTAAGGATGTTGCAGGCGGAATTGGTTGATCACATTTTTTGTTAGACTCGAACCACAAGTCCATGACTATGTGGAAGTCCGGAATCCGCAGAACACGGTATAACTTTTAGAAATATTAGCTAAATTTGAAGAGAGGTATTCTTACAAATTAAAAAGGGGTTCGCAGAATAGTGATAATGTGGAAAGACGGCGTCAAAACGCGCATAGGATGTCTAATTTTGATGATAATCGCAGAAACTGGAGAAATTCTGAGGTTGGGCGTAAACCAAATAATGGCAGAAATGATTCCAGAGGTACTTATGAGAATGGCCGTCAAAGTAATAAGTGGCCCGAGAGTAGGAATAGATTTCAGAATGATGATCGGAGATTCAACGAAAGGGGATACCAATTTCGAAAAGAAGATCGAAATGATAATTTTAATAGAGGGAAACGTAGAAATAGGCGTTCGAGTGAGAATTTCAGTGGAGGCGATAGGATGCAAAGGGGACGATTGAATGTTTTGAAAGTTAATGAAGTTCAAAATAGTCAAAAGAAATCGGCAGTGGATATACGAATTAAACTTTCTCCGATATGTATATCACCCGTGGAGCTTCCCATCGTTCCTATTTTATTAAATAACACATTTTTGAAAGCGATATGGGACACCGGAGTAGAGAAATCATTTATATCGGAAGTAATATAAAAATATTTTTTTTATAAACAAGTAAAAAAATCGCGAGCTCAGGTGATCACAGCACAGGGAGCGAAATGCCAAAATATAGGAATTGTAGAATTTATTATTCGTATCCAGGAATTTAAAAAACCTTGGTTGTTTCATGTGTTGACGGATTTGGAATACCCATGTATTCTTGGTGTTGTGATTTTATAAGTGGATCAAGGATTGTTTTAGATTTTGATCAGAAAGCGTTGGCGATTCAAGATTCGCTGGTTGAAAATAATAAGGTAGATGAAGAAAGAAGAAATGAAGTTAAATATTGTGGCTAATATTTTATCGAAAAACCCTGTTGAAAGTATAATGGGAGAAAAAGTTAATTGTGCAATAATCAGGGATTTAGTACTTACTTCGCGACAACAGCTAATAACAGAACAAAAGAATGACCCAGAATTAGGTCATATCTATAGATATTTAGAAAACCCGGAAGATAACTCTGTTAATGCGACGATATGTGAGAATTGGTCCCGCGACCACCGTCTAATTGAAGGCTAGTTGTTTTATGTGAAACACGCAACGTCGTTAGGTGAAATGCGTGTATTCATTCCAAAGTCTTTAAGAAATGACATTTTGCGTGAACTTCACGACAAACCAATCGCAGGGCATCTAGGCAGATTTAAAACTTATCATAAAATTCGGGACGTTTGTCATTTCCCGTATATGAGAAAATTTATTGATCAATATGTCTCTACATGCCATATGTGCCAAGTTAATAATTATAAAAACGTGTTACCAGCTGGGCGATTAAATCCGATTGTATCAAATTATCCAAATGAGATAGTTACGTTAGATTTATTAGGCCCGTATCCTATATCGAGAGTGAGACGTAATCGATATGTTTAAGTAATTACCGATCATTTCACCAAATTGGGTGAAATTATACCTTTTAAAAAGGCCTCGACTTGTGTAATAGCGGATACTTTTTTTGATAATTTTATATCGCGTTTTGGAGCTCCAATAAAGTTAATAAGTGATAACGGTCTCCAATTTATATCCGAAATTTTTGAACATTTAAGTGAAAGATTAGGCATAAGGCATGTGAAGACTGTTGCATATAGACCACAAGCAAATAGGACAGAAAGAGTAAATCGAGATATAGTGCAATTGATTGCAAATTATGTTAATGATCAACACGATACTTGGGACCAACTCTTACGTGAGTTTGCTTACGCTATTCGCACGGCAGTGAATGAAACGACATGAAAAACCCCTGCAGAGTTATTTATTTGTCAAAAGTTGATTACCCCATTTTAAAATCTAGTAATGATTTCAGACGGTACTGAATTTGCAGTAAGAAATATTGAGAAATTATTTCATGAAGCTAGACTAAAAACAAAAACTAAGCATTAAAGATGGGAAAGATATTATAATAGACGTAGGCGGGATGTACAAATTAAGGTAGATGGCTGGGTCTTATTAGAGACACACCCTTTAAGTTCAGCAGCTAATAAAATTTGCGCCAAATTCAAGCAAAAATTTGAAGGTCCGTATAGAATATTAGAAGTAAGAAATAATAATAATATTGTAATATGGAGGTCAGGAAATAGGTTAACCGTCAATGTTGATCAAGTAAGAATATATCGTCATAGGAAATGTGATGAGGTCGAGTTAGCAACAGGTCGCCCAGATAGTATTAGTTCACGTCAGGAAACGAGTAGTTCGGAAAACGTACATCAAAGATCAAATGAGTCGCAATATGGGAAGAAGAAAGGGTCTGCGGTAAGGCGTGAGTTAGAGGAAAAGGGATAAATCTTAAGTCAAAACAATGTGAGAAAAACACGGATAGGACCGATAAGCGCGGATCACTTATCAGATCGCTGCCTAGCTCCTTTTCTAATAAGACAAGAACTAAAAGAATACGGCTAGATAAAGGAATAAAAAAATCGTATGGATCGGGGTCAAGTGGACCACAGAGAAAGTGGCAGAAACGTAGACCCAATAACATTAATAAAAGACCATTGTCATCCAGTAATATTTATATAAGTAGGAAGAAGAACAGGATGGAAACAACTGGAGTTCAAGATAGAAGGGAGTACAATCTGCGCCCACGCCAGAAAAAGGATCAGGAGTCCCGACCGGCCAATGGAGCAACGACAAGCCAAGCTACGAATAACCGAAGAGGAGACTACAAGCCCTACATCAGGCAACATGGGGGATCACAGAGCAACCGAGGAATGAGAAGAGGAGCGAACAGTAATAGCACCTTGTCCTTAGAGGTGCTGGTGGGAGACAGACTATAAAAATCAGTTGTATTGTTTCATTTTTATGTTCTTTCCAACAAGTGGTCGGAAGAATTTTTGCAAAGAAGGAAGTCTCGGGCGGTGTTTAAAAGTTATAATCCAAGCAAAAGTTGACACTACAATGAGTGTATATTATTTTTGAACTTTTGACTTGTAAAATTTTTCTCTCAATTGATGGAGAAAACAATTGTAATTATACATTTACTTACTTCGATGTATGACTTCGTGAGATGCGACAATTCCTTTGGTTATTTGTTTTAATGATTTATA
>BMAV01013411.1:81422-103071 GCA_019973955.1 Trichonephila inaurata madagascariensis | reverse complement strand
TATTGTATTGTTCCGTATTAAGGTGCATCTGGTTCAGGGAAACGCGGCGTAGTCAGGGCACTAACAATAATATTAACAGCGCTGCGCGGCTCATTGGGAGTTTGACGGAGCCAGATGTGGGATGGAAATAAAAGTTTGTTGCAATTTAAAAATGATATATAATGCATAAAAATTGTGATACTTACTGGTATTATGTAAATATAGATTTTGCAAAGTAACTTAAAGAGTTTTCATTTCAGGGTGACAGACCCTGATTGTACCAATATGTAGCCTCAACTTGGAGAAGTGAAAACCAGTCTCCAAGCTCATAAATACTTGCTCTGATGCAGAGTTTTGGGTGTGTGTACCCAGGAGGGAATAAACATAAAGGATATAAGTGTATAAAATTTAAGTGTTAAATAGAGTTAAGTTAGTTAAGGGATATATAGACCTCGCGTTTTTTGTCCATCCAAGTCAAGGATGGTTTTTTCCCCGGTCCCTCGCCCTGATGGGGTATACCCACTCATATGTAAAAGTGAGAATATACCATGATTAAAATGCAAAATTGTTAATGTTGGCCCAGTTAATGGAGTAAAATTTATTGTGTGTCTGGCACGAGTTCAAATTTAAGTGGAATATTAAATTTAATTCTAAGATGAATAATGAAAATTACAGTTAAGTTAAATATTGGTAATTATAGAAGTTAAAATGAGGATTCAAGGTTAAAATTTAAATAAAGCTGAGAAAGTGAGGAGATTCAGAAATAAAAATTTAGGCACGTAATTTCGTAAGGGTTCAGAGGACCCTTGAATAAATCACGTTTTGCTTCTTGGAGGGGGTTGTGACATATCACGCGTTCTTCCTCTAACATAACCTCTGTGTTCTTTGACGGCCACGATTAATGGCAAATCTTTTCCAACCCAAATCCAAGAAGTGAAACGAAGCATAGATGCAAATAAGAAAACCTTTAAAAGGATAGAAGTTTTAGTGAGCGCGGATGGCAATTTAGAGAAAGTTCAGTTCAGAGAAGATAGAAGTGTTCATAGACGGCTTACCTAGAATCAAGACACCACCTCGCCATTTAACCAAGGTATACACCATTGTACGACCATTTGGAGAAATAATTGAAGTAGATTGGACGTTGAGTATTCAACCAAGGTAAGAAGATTATATTCTGAACGCGAATATATTATTGAGATTGAGATTAGGCGGATATAATATAATTATATTGATAAGTGATCTAATAGCGCGACCTGTGTTAATTAAGACTACGTGTTTTGGTTTATTCTCACTTAATATTTGTTCGATATCTAAGTAATCTAAGTTAAATTCTTAATAAAAGTCATATTAAGAATTCTAAAATGTCTCATCATTTCGAGAATCCCACACCTCTAACTTACGCTGAAACCCCACGATATGGTAATCGAAGGACGGCCATGTCGCAACTTAAATATCTACTTAAATTTCTATACACTTATATTTTTCATTTCCATTCCTTCCTGGGTACATACACCCAAAACTCTGCATCAGAGCAAGTATCTATGAGCTTGGAGACTGGGTTTACGTCTCCAAGTTGAGGCTACATTAGCACATTCAGGGTCTGTCACCCTGAAATGAAAACTCTTTAAGTTACTTTGCAAAATCTATAATTACATAATACCAGTATGTTTCACAATTTTTATGCATTATATATCATTTTTAAATTACAACAAACTTTCATGTCCAACCCGCATCTGGTTCCGTCAAACTCTCAATGAGCCGCGCAGCGCTGTTAATGTTATTGTTAGTGCAATGACTACGCCGCGTTTCCCTGAACCAGATGCACCTTAATACGGAACAATACAACAACATGTATATACACATTATACAATTACAAACATTTTTCAATAAACCATTAAAACAAATAACCAAAGGAATTGTCGCATCTCACGAAGTCATACATCGAAGTAAACAAATGCATTATTACAATTGTTTTCTCCATCAATCGAGAAAAAAATTTTACAAGTCAAAAGTTCAAAAAAAATATATATATACACTCATTGTAGTGTCAACTTTTGCTTGGATTATAACTTTTAAACACCGCCCGAGACTTCCTTCTTTGCAAAAATTCTTCCGACCACTTGTTGGAAAGAACATAAAAATGAAACAATACAACCTGATTTTTATGGATTGTCTCCCACCAGCACTTCCAAGGACAAGGTGCTATCACTGTTCGCACCTCTTCACATTCCTCGGTTGCTCTGTGATCCCTTATGTTATCTGATGTAGGGCTTGTAGTCTCCTCTTCGGCTATTCCTAGCTTGGCTTGTCGTTACTCCATTGGCCGGTCGGGACTCCTGATTCTTTCTGTTGCGTGGTCTCAGGTTATACTCCCTTGTATCTTGAACTCCAGCTGCTTCCATCCTGTTCTTCTTCCTACTTATATAAATGTTACTTGATGACAATGGTCTTTTATTTATGTTATTGGGTCTACATTTTTGCCACTTTTTCTGTGGTCCACTTGACCCCGATCCATACGATTTTTTTTATTCCTTTATCTAGCCGTTTTCTTTTAGTTCTTTTCTTATTACTGGAAAAAGAGCTAGGCAGTGATCTGATAAGTGATCCGCGCTTATCGGTCCTATCCGTGTGTTTCTCACATTGCTTTGACTTGAGATTTATCCCTTTTTCCTCTAACTCACGCTTTACCGCAGACCCTTTCTTCTTCCCATATTGCGACTCATTTGATCTTTGATGTACGTTTTCCGAACTACTCGTTTCCTGACGTGAACTAATACTATCTGAACGACCTGTTCCTAACTCAACCTCGTCACATTTCCTATGACGATATGTTCTTACTTGATCAACATTGACGGTTAACCTTTTTCCTGACCTCCTTATTACAATATTATTATTATTTCTTACTTCTAACACTCTATACGGACCTTCAAATTTTTGCTTGAATTTGGCGCAAATTTTATTAGCTGCTGAACTTAAAGGGCGTGTCTCTAATAAGACCCAGTCATCTACCTTAATTTGTACATCCCGCCTACGTCTATTATAATATCTTTCCCATCTTTAATGCTTAGTTTTCGTTTTTAGTCTAGCTTCATGAAACAATTTCTCAATATTTCCTACTGCAAATTCAGTTCTGTCCGAAACCATTACTAATTTTTGAAATGGGGTAATCAACTTTCGACCCAAAAATAATTCCGCAAGGGGTTTTTCCCGTCGTTTCATTCGCTGCCGTACGAATAGCGTAAGCAAACTCACGTAAGAATTGGTCCCAAGTATCGTGTTGATCATTTACATAATTTGCAATCATTTGCACTATATCGCGATTTACTCGTTCTGTCCTATTTGCTTGTGGTCTATAGGCAACAGTCTTCACATGCCTTATGCCTAAACTTTAACTTAAATGTTTAAAAATTTCGGATATAAATTGGGACCGTTATCATTTATTAATTTTATTGGAGTTCCAAAACGCGATATAAAATTATCAAAAAAAGTTTCCGCTATTATACGAGCCGAGGCCTTTTAAAGAGGTTTAATTTCAGCCCATTTGCTGAAATGATCTGTAATTACTAAAACATCGATTACGTCTCACTCTCGATATAGGATACGGGCCTAATAAATCTGACCTAACTATCTCATTTGGATTATTTGATACAATCGGATTTAATCGACCAGCTGGTAACGCATTTTTATAATTATTAACTTGGCACATATGGCATGTAGAGACATATTGATCAATAAATTTTCTCATATACGGGAAATAACAAACGTCCCGAATTTTATGATAAGTTATAAATCTGCCTAGATGCCCTGGGATTGGCTTGTCGTGAAATTCGCGTAAAATGTCATTTCTTAAAGACTTTGGAATGTATACACGCATTTTACCTAACGATGTTGCGTGTTTCGCATAAAACAACAAGCCTTTATTTAGACGGAAATCGCGGGACCAATTCTCACATATCATCGCATTAACAGAGTTATCTTCTGAGTTTTCTAAATATCTATAGATATGACCTAGTTCTGGGTCATTCTTTTGCTCTGTTATTAACTGTTCTCACGAAGTAAGTACTAAATCTCTGGTTATTGCACAATTAATTTTTTCTCCCATTATACTTTCAACTGGGTTTCGGGATAAAATGTCCGCTACCGTATTTTGAGTTCCAGGTCTATGTTCCCATTCTATATTAAATTTCGCTAATTTGAGTGCCCATCTGATCATCCTACTCGACAAATTTTTTCCATGTGTTAAACGTGTTAAGGCAGCTTGTTCTGTAATAACCTTAATTGGCATCGCTCCTAAATATGTTCGGAATTTGTTCAACTCCCATACTACTGCTAGACATTCTCTTTCGGTTACCGTATAATTCCTCTCCGCGGTGTTCAGAGTACGTGAAGCAAATATAACTGGTCTTTGTTCCTGATTGAGCACTGCTCCCAAACCTATTGAACTGGCATCTGTAAATAATTCGAAGGGCTTTTTAAACTCCGGCAATTTTAAAACTGGCGCCTTTGTTAGGGCCGCCTTGACCTCGTCGGATGCCTTCTGCGCATCAGTGATCCCTACGAATTTTTTTAATTTTCGTTTAAGATTATAAAGGGGCTCACAAAGATCAGCATAATTTTTAATAAATTTCGCGTACCACTGTGACATACCCAAAAACTTGGACACCTCCTTTGAGTTCCGTGGGGGTTTCATCTCTAGTATGGCTCTAACCTTTGTCTCATCCGTTTTGATTCCTTTCTTACTAATAATTAATCCTAAATACTTCAATTCTTCGCACCCAAATTTACATTTATCTTTATTTAATGTCAATCCTGCATCTTGCAACAACGAAAAAACTTTCCTTAAATGCTCAACATGGTGAGTGAACGATGGAGATGTGATAATTACATCATCCATATAGACACTCACAAACTTCCCTATCACCGGTTTCTGGATTAGGACAATTGCCTTTTGAAAATTGGAAGCCGCCCCAGATAAGCCAAATGTCATCCGCCAGAATGCATAAGTGCCACTTTTTACTACGAATGCGGTCTTAACAACCACACTGGGGTTTACTGCCATTTGAAAGTACCCACTTCTTAGATCAAGAGATAACATTATTGTCGTATAGGGGATATTCGTTAATAAATCATCTATTAACGGTAAGGGGTATCGCGGATACTTTGTGATCGAATTTAGTTTCCTATAGTCTACCGCAAATCTATATGCTTCCGGATTATCCGGCGGTAACCCATAATTTTTCTTACATAACACAACCGGTGACGCATACAGGGATTGAATTGGAACAATTGTCTCTTCTCCCAACATTTTTTGTATATGAAAATCTATTATCGCTTGCTTTTGCCGATCATATCTGTACGGCCTGGAAACTACTGGTGGATTATCTCCCGTATCAATTTCATGGTATAAAACAAGAGTAAGACCTGGTTTGTCTGAGAATAATCCCTTAAAACTACTAAACAAATTTTGTAATTCCTGTTTTTGTTTATACTCCAATTTTTTCTTAGACAAATCTATTTCAACATTTTCCTCTTCAACTGTTTCAACCACCCTCTCTATCTGCGAATCGGGAATCTTCAACGATTTTCAATCAAAGTCTAAAACAATCTTTGATCCACTTATAAAATCAACATCAATAATACATAGGTATTCCAAATCCGTCAACACATGAAACATTCAAGGTTTTTGGAATTCCCTGATACGAATATTCAATTCTACAATTCCCATATTTTGACATTTCGCTGCCTGTGCTGTGATCACCTGAGCTCGCGATTTTTTTAGTTGTATATAAAAAAAATATTTTTTATATATTTCTTCCGATATAAATGATTTCTCCTCTCCGGTGTCCCATAGCGCTTTCAAAAATGTGTTTTTAAATAAAATAGGAACGTAGGGAAGCTCCACGGGTGATATACATATCGGAGAAAGTTTAATTCGTATATCCACTGCCGATTTCTTTTGACTATTTTGAACTTCATTAACTTTCAAAACATTCAATCGTCCCCTTTGCATCCTATCGCCTCCACTGAAATTCTCAGTCGAACGCCTATTTCTGCGGTTCCCTCTATTAAAATTATCATTTCGATCTTCTTTTCGAAATTGGTATCCCCTTTCGTTGAATCTCCGATCATCATTCTGAAATCTATTCCTACTCTCGGGCCACTTATTACTTTGACGGCCATTCTCATAAGTACCTCTGGAATCATTTCTGCCATTATTTGGTTTACACCCAACCTCAGAATTTCTCCAGTTTCTGCGATTATCATCAAAATTAGACATCCTATGCGCGTTTTGACGCCGTCTTTCCACATTATCACTATTCTGCGAACCCCTTTTTAATTTGTTAGAATAGCTCTCTTCAAATTTAGCTAATATTTCTAAAAGTTGTACCGTGTTCTGCGGATTCCGAACTTCCACATAGTCCTGGACTTGTGGTTCGAGTCTAACAAAAAATGTGATCAACCATTTCCGCCTGCAACATCCTTAGTTCTAAACTTTTATGAATTTTCAGTGAATCGTAAACAAAATCTGTTGGTTCCTGATTTCTTCACTGCTGGGACGCGAAAAAGCTCGCTTCTAACTCTTTATTATTTTTGATTGCGGAGAAAGCTTTCGCTAACTCTGCCTTTAGCTGCACGAAATCCGTGGCTGTATCCTGCACTAACACTGATCCAAATATTAAATACCAATCTTGAGCCCTTCCTCTGAGATGACCTTTCAAATAAGCACATGCTAAGTTACTAGGAATTTCTAGTAATTTTATTTGATCATCTATGGTCTCTAGAAATTCGGTAACATTCTCGGAAACGGAAAAGCCCATTTCTGGTAAAATACCAAACCCTCCTACATTACCTAGCCCAGAGTCATATAAATTATAACGGTTCGGTTGCCGTTGCGACATGGTCGTTCTTCGTTGACGATGTCGTGAGGTTTCAGCATAAGTTAGAGGTGTGGGATTCTCGAAATGATGAGACATTTCAGAATTTTTAATATGACTTTTACTAAGAATTCAACTTAAATTACTTATATATCGAACAAACTTATATTAAGTGAGAATAAACCAAAACACGTAGCCTTAATTAACACAGATCGCGCAATTAGATCACTTATCAATATAATTATACTATATCCGCCTACTCTCAATCTTAATAATATATTCGCATTCAGAATATAATCTTCCTACCTCGGTTTATACGCAACGTCCAATCCACTTCAGATATTTCTCCAAGCGGGCGTACAATGGTATGTACCTTGGTTGAATGGCTAGATTTTCGTGATTCTAGGTAAGCCGTCAATCAACACTTCTATCTTCTCTGAACTAAACTTTCTCTAAATTGCCATCGCACTCCCTAAAACTTCTGTCCTTTTAAAGGTTATCTTATTTGCATCTATCCTTCGTTTCACTTCTTGGATTTGGGTTGGAAAAGATTTGCCATTAATCGTGGCCGTCAAAGAACACAGAGGTTATGTTAGAGAAAGGACGCGTGAGATGTCACAACTTTAATGAAGGACATTTTTTATAACATTATAAGAATGATATTTACAGGCAAAACTGTCATATTTTATTCAATTTATTGTAGTTTTATATTCCTTTGATGATCGAAAAATAGCATGCAATTTTTTTTTTAATTCCCACTATTAGCTAACACTCTCTCAAAATATTTATTTATTTTTCTTGATGGAATTTTCAGTCGTTAATTAAATACATTTTAAAACGCTCCATTGAGCTGAAATTTTATATACATGATTATTTTAAATGACAATATAGTAATTTAATTATAATTAAAATATTAATTGATTAAAACTAATTATTCAGCCCCGTTGGCATCATTTTTGGCGACTTGTGTCAAAACGTGAAAAGGTTTTTTCCTCACTCTTTATAACATTTAGTTGAACTCAAATTTTAAATACACGATTATTTTGGATGACAATACGATACTTTAATGATAGTTAATAAAAATTAATTAGCATTTAATGTTGTGATTCTGTCATATGTATATACATATTTATGTATTAAATGTAACTATTTAATAAAAAGTATCTAAAATAAAAAAAAAAAATATTGTTGATGTAAGTAGGAATTGAATTAAAAATATTTTTTTCACATTACTTGTTTGCTTATGTATTTTTGAAGGGGCGCTTGTGACTTCCTACTTTCCTTGATGGAGGTTTTTAGGCAGCATTTGAAAATTTCCCTTTCAACTCAAAAACTCCCTTTCAACTTTCCTCACATTTACTTTCGCTATCAAAATTAATATCCATCAGATTCATCGCTTGCTTGATCAGTTTCAGATTCATCCAATAAAGATCGCAGATGCCCATTTCTTTTTCAGTTCCTACTATTAACTCACAATCTCTATATATTTATTTATTTATTTATCTTGGTCGAATTTTCAATCGTTAATAAAATATATTTTAAAGCGCTCCATTGAGCTGAAATTTTATATACAGGATTATTTTGGATGACAATATAATAATTTAATAATAATTAATAAAAATAAATTGTTTAAAATTAATTAATTAAATTACAAATAGATCCACGTTGGCATCATTTTTGGCGACTCTCTTGGCGACTTGTGTCAAAACTTTTGAAAAAGTTTTCTTCTCACGTTTCAAAGCATTCAGTTGAACTGAAATTTTATAGACACGATTGTTTTCGATATGGCAATACGATACTTTAATTATAATTTGTAAAACTTAGTTGCCAGTTAATATTGTGATTCGATCATATGTATATACATATTTATATTAATTGTAACTATTTAATAAAAAGTAGCTAAAATAAAATTGTTATTTGTTGACTTAAATTTTTTTTTATATTTCTTGTTTTATATTCTGTTCACTTAAATTTTTAAACCATAATGAATCGTACAACATAGCAATCAAAATCACTAAACCTCGTTTATAGGGGGAAAATGTAACCTGTTCTTAAGATTGTAAGAAAACATTTGTCACTAAAAAGAAAGGAATATATGTGACAAATATATTTCAGTTCCCATGAAGACGGTCATATAGGAGGATACTGACAAGAACTTTGGTAACAAATAAACAGTTTTCCCACAATTAAACATTTTGTCAGCCCCGCGCGACCACTCCCAGGTTAAAATTGCCACAAAAACTGTTCACATGAAATTTTCAGCTACACCATCGCTTTTATTTTTTGAAACATGCTATCAAACGAGACACAATGAGCCCAACTCATGACGGTCACATGATAAAGAGAAGCGCGTGTTCTTCCTTGCTGATAGTAGACTTTTTCCTCTACTCGTAAAATTAAGATAAAACAAAATAAGATAAACAAATTTTTTCATTGGAGAAAAATGTTCAAGTATTTAAAATTAAAATTTATTTAAAATATCTTGTAAAGTTAAAAAAAAAAAAAATTCGAATATGTTTGGAGTGTAGTTTTTCTACTCATTGGCTAGAAACATGTGACTACGGCTATTAAAATGTGATTCACTATTCATGTGACTATGACGCCACATGAAATTAGCTCATTAATCAAAAAGAAAAATTTAACGTATTTCTTTTAAAGAATGCGAATGCAGGAAAATTTGAACCGGACGCCTTCTGTTCCGAACGCGAGTACTTTATCGATCACAACAAAATCGTCTTCGCGTGATGTCTATTACTATAGTTTATTTAGATACCACTACACTAATCTCCCACCAGTAAGGTGGATAAGTGAACGATTTTTTTTCATTCGTTTGTTACGGAGAACGTGTTTTTTTTTAATTTATTCTCGTTTCTCTCTCTTTTCTCTCCTTTTGTATTATTGTTTTTTATATTTATTAATTTTATTTTTCTTGCGGTAGATGGCGCCACAACAGTTTCAGAAAGTTGCGTTTACTTACTTCAGTCACAGGTCACCAATGTAGGAAGATTCAAACCGGGAACCTTCCGTTCCAAACGTGAGTACTTTAGCAATCACGCCAAAACGATCGTCTTCGCGTGATGTCAAGTACTGGTTTATTTAGGTACCGCTTGACGAACTTCTGAGAAATACAATGAAATGTGTATAGATCAGGTTTTTCCATAATAAATTCAATAGCAGAATTCTGGAAATTATTATTTATTCGTTGCACTTTTTTTACAAAACATTTGTTGCCATTTGTTAATACAAATAAAAGTTAGTGCTTGTGATTTAAATTTATTTAAACTCTTTCGTTAAAATCAAAATCCTATTAATTCAGAAATTTCTATAACTGCGCCATTTTTAGTAGACATGAAAAAAATGTATTATAAGCCTATTGCTATATAAATCAAGTACAAAATTATTGTGATATAATTGACTTATTCTTTAATAAGTTGACATACACGAAATTTTGAGAATTGTTTCTTTACTTTATCTCAAATTCTTTCTATCGATATTCCATTTCATAAAGATAAATTGTACATAGTTTTATTTTATTCTACTTTGGAATAGAATCATTATTGCCAAAAAGAAGAAAAGAAGATACCATATCGTAAAATATGGGCAAGATAAAATTTATAGAACTACACGCAATGATAAAACATTAATCATGTTTGTCTAATACGATTCATAGAGTTAAATATATTTTTTTATTTATATTATAACTTTAAAAGACTAATTCAGATACAATTTCTGCGCATTGTTTTATGTAATTTGTATTTTGGCTTTGAAAGAAGTTGCGTAATACAAAATAATAACGCAAATATAAGTCAAGTAATGTAAAAAAAAGTTTAAGTCAATCCTCCTACTTAAGTCAACAAAGAAAAATTTTATTTTAGTTGCTTTTTATCAAATAATTACAATTAATATAAATATTTAAATACATATGACAAAATCATAATATTAAGTGACAATAAATTTTTATTAATTATTAGTAAAGTATCGTATTGCCATCCAAAACAGTCGTGTATTTAAAATTTCAGTTCAACTAAATGCTTTAAAATGTTAAAAAAAAAAAAAACTTTTAAAGTTTTAACCCAAGTCACTGAAAATAAAGTCAATAATTAATTTTAATAATTATTTTTAGTCATTTAATTATAATTAAATTATCGTATTATCACTAAAAACAATCGTGTACAGAAAATTTCAGCTCAAATGAGTGCTTTAAAATGTATTTTATTAAAGATTGTAGGAATTGAATGAGAGAGTGAATTTCTCTACTCAAAGTTTCATTTCATACCTTTCTATGATATTTCAGTTTATGGTAACAGTTTAAAAATTTTGCAAATTCTGCTTATACATCTGGAGCAGTCTTATCTGCTTATGTTTCTAAAATTTTTAAATGAATTAAAACTATTCATTATATCTATTGAACCATGATAAAAAGACTTGTATGGAAAACAAACCATTACCTAAAATGTGTAAGTGATACACTTATTATTTTTTAAGGTATCCGAATTACGTTCGGAAGCGTGATTTTAAAATGCGCATAAATGGATAATTTTCATGATATATAGAGTCACTTAAATTAGAATGCATGTTTAAAATTGTTTTAAGGACATTCTGACAAAAAAAAAATTATTTAAATACAATATTTTGGCAAAAAATTAACTTAGAATAACCTTTTTTCAAAATGTTCTCCTTTTATAAAACATGCTTCTAAAAAATAATATTTTGTGTGTATGTGTGCTTGTATAAAGTAAAGATTTCTCCAGAGAGTATGATCTATTTTTTTTTTTTTTGAAAAATTTACATTATTTTCAGAGTTACAACCCATTGAAATAATGATCGGCGTTTTTTTCTTAAAATTTCTCCCCTCTATTGTCGTAAAACATGGATAAACCCACTTCTAAGTTATATATTTCAAAAATTCTACTTGAGCCTCCGTACAGAGGTCTGAGCTATATGCAGGCAAAATATTATTCTAACAGAAGTATTTTTCACAAAAGGAGAATATTTTGAAAATGGGTCATTCTATGTTCATTTTTTGTCAAAATATTGTATTTAAATAATTTTTTGTCAAAATGTCCTTAAAACAATTTTATACATGTATTCTAATCTAAGTGACACTAAATATAAATATTATCCATTTATATTCGCTTTTGCAAAATCACGTTTCCGAGCGTAGTCTTAAAACTTCGGTGTCTGCGATCGCCGAGTGACCTTGACCCCAAACTCGCGCCCTTGTGTCACTCCGTGTCGATAGGTAGATGCATATTAAATCTGTCGGGGGCTCAAAGTCCTCACTGAGGCGTGTTGTGGAAGTTTGGAAAAGAGGATGTCACAGCTCGGGTTTAGTCCTCGTCACTTGACCGAAGTTTAAATTTATGAGTTCCATCACCAATCACCTTTCAGCGAGGTGTTTTAGAAAATGATGTTAATCAATGCAAATCGAATTATTTTCAAAAAATTCAAACTATCTTTGAATTTAGTTTAATCAAATATTCGAATTTTCTTCATTAATATAAAAAAAAAAGAATCACAATTTTTTTTTTAAAAAAAAAAGGCAGAAGAGCAATTTTTTGTCACCGATTTCGTAGTGACCTTCACCTACGGAGTTGTCAAAAAGAAATATCTGATTATTTAATAATAATAATAATAAAAACTAAAAAAAATCTTTTTGTCCCAGCACGCAGCCGACGAAACTTAATCACGCGCACTCTTGTATTTTTCGACAAGAACTCCTTCCACTCTAAGCCGATGTTAAACTTAATTCAACGATGAAAGTGGGATTTAAAAGTTTTTACTTTGTGTAAGAAAAGAATTAAGGACGCAATAAAGCTAAAAATTCAATTTTCTGCGTCTGGTGCAAGAATTTTGGAGTGTTCCGACGATAAATGGTATTTATAATTCGGCTTAGTTTCTTTGCCGCGGCTCTCTCTGCTTTTTTGTACTACGCGACTCATTTTAGACTGAGATTTCTTCTTTTGCATTATTTTTTTCCCTCGCTTCTTTTCTTTAATCCTTTTTTGTTCTTATTTCAAGACGTTTATTCTTCTATTATTAATTCGTATTTACTTAGAAGGTCCGTAATTATATAAGGTGGAGAGTTTTCTTTCTTTTTTTCCCTTTAGATTCTTTAAGATAATGTAGTTAGATCTGTAAATGTAGGGGTTGACGAAGCATAAAAGAACTGCTCCGAATTCTGGAGGGAGGAAAATCAGGAGGGGTTTTCAAGGTCAGTGTTTAGTAATTTCAGTTCAGAATTTATTATACAGGAATACAGAAAAGAAATTTAAAATTGCGAAATTAATTTAAGAGCTCATTCTGTTATGTTATATCAATTGATCCTCTAACGGGCACAAAGCTAAAATACACTTTTCTGTGATAAAGTACTTGATAAATGTAATGTTCTCATCCTCTATAAGCATTATTTAGGCAGAAAAAAAAATATCTGATCAGTAGTTTTTTTTTATTGGGTGGTGGTTAGACGTTGTAGCCACTGCGCACTTCAGACATTTAACTTACTTTTCAGGACAGAAATAATGAATCATATTACAATAAACATTTTATGAAAAATTAACATTTATGCTAATAATTATTTCAATAACAATTACATACAAAGTACAAGTGTAATAAAATAATAATAGAATAATTGTACAATATGGAATACTTACTAAAACATGCATTGAAATTGGTATATATCCACATTTTATATTTTATTTAATTTCGGTATTTTATATAGTTTGTGAAAATCATCGCTGCCCTTCTTCGGTTGTAAGGAATTATCATTAATATGCAAATGTGAAAGAGAGAGAGAGAATATATGCGAAACGTTTCACTGACATTTGTTGAGATACATATTCATCAAGCAAATCAGAAGAATTTGACCAGTAGTCCCTATAGCTAGGCAAGCGCTTGTGATTCCCATAATCATCATCAGTATCGCTATTATTAGTGGCTGCTGGCAAGATCTGATGGCAATTTTTCAAATATAGCAAGAGCCTCTTGAACAGATAAGTTTTTTCTAGGCATTGTTACACATATATACTCAAATTCTACTTTACGTTGATAATAATAATAAAAATCAATGTACATTAATTTTATAAAACGGAGAAATGATAATTAAAATATATACACAACTACAAGTAAAAAGTATTCAAAGTATTTTATGCGTCTCAATAATATTCAAACGTTTTCTCCGAGCAAAAAAGATATAATGAAAGATTTTTGAACCCAAGAATCTCGTACCACATATTGTAAACAAAGTTTGTTTATATTCCCCCCCCCAACATTCTCATGTCATTCTAAGAGCTCTCTCTCGAGTAGAGGAAGAGTGAAAATTTCAAGGTCCTTTTTGTTCAATGTGGACAGTGGATAGAGCCTCTATCCACATATAAAAGCTTTCCACAAACCTAAATAAAAACTTTTTTTAAATTGCACATTTGCTTAATTCATTCAAATGGGAGTAAAGTATACTTTAAGACATGTCGAAATTTTTTCAAAGATCAGGAATTTTATTAATAGCGATCAAAATACAATTTGTGGATTTACACCAAGAAAAACTGTTTTTAACTACCCATCAGAGGGCATGAAATGCAAAAGGTATCGTGCTGCCATCTGTATTGATTTTTATGCGTTTTAGCTCCCATTAACGCATGCAGATAGTCTAAATATCCACCACACAATTGGAGAAATTTTTTTTTAATATGTGGCTAGACCTATTTAGCCACTGTCCGCTAAAGGGTTATACACTCATGTCTATAAGTTAAGGATAATGTCAGCTTCGGCAAATAAAGGCTCAGAAACAAAACAAATTTTATATATTCACAAAGCCTATTTGTTAAACAAGAGATAAGGAACAAAAAAGATGGTGTACCTATGAGATCCTTCATAAAAACTACGATTTTTGCTCCATGGAACAATTATAAAAAATAATCCCTTTACGAAAACGATATTACAATATTTGTATGATGATTAATACGTTCTATATATGTCTCCCATGTGATTAAATACACTCTGTACAACGCCTATACAGGCTGAATATCAAATTATTAAGTGGATCTTGGGGAAGAAAACTCCCCTCATGCTTTCGGAAGTTCCAGTATACATTTAGAGGGTGGTTGTAGGGCTGTAACTCGTCGGCCAAGCATATTCTATCGGATTCAAGCTGGGTGAGAATGCTGACCATTCCATACGAGTGATATCCTCAGATTCAAGACATTTGCTTACGATGTTTGCTCAAATAAGGTTGGGGTTGTCATTCATTAAGACAAATTCTGTGCGCATGGTACCCTTGAAGAAAAGCACATGTTGTTTCAGAATGATGTTCCTACCATGCCTCCGAAATTAACACTCCTATCTGTTCTAAAATAATTCCCTCCAAACGATAAAATAAATCTGTTCTAAAATAATTCCCTCCTGCGCCACCGTATGGTTGTGACTTGGTCTGTTAATTATTAGTGTCTTTCGTTTTTAAGTTAACACCATCGGATAATATATACACACATATTTATTAATCTCGAGAACGGCAAGACCCTCTGTGGTTCATAGCCTTGGAGTAACTGCTCGAAACTGAACCAGTAGGGTTGCCAGATACAATATAAAATATTTACAAAGAAATGCTACAGACCCAGCCCCCACAGCACCCCCCCCCCCCCAGTGTTTCCAGTGTCCAAAACTGGTACAGGAGGTCTTAACAAAGATCAGGTTGACACATATCTTTGTGGAAAATGCACTCGGCGACCGAAGCGGGTGGTTTGGGTAGCAGGAACCTCTTGTGTTTTAGGGATAACAGATGGTTGGTTAGACTCTATTGTGTCAGACAACATGAATGCTGGTTTAACTCTATCGATAGAAACACAAATTTCTTTGCCTTGTCGCTGCAGAGTGATTAGTTTTTCAGAACATTTAACTACAGCGAAAGGTCCATCTTAGGGAGGTTGTAATCGTTTTCTGATAGCATCATGTCGTAAAAATACGTGAGTACATTGAGAGAGTTCTGAGTGTAAAAAAACAGTTTTACGTCCATGTGAAGATGTAGGAATGGGTTTGAGATTATGCATGGTTTGTTTCAGTTGTTGCACAAACTCGGAAACGTTGTTCGTACCCGTATCTTGAAAAAAATCAATGGGTAGACGGATAGTTGTTCCGTACACCATTTCAGTAGCAGTAGCATTAATGTCCTCTTTAATGACAGAGCGTAAGCCAAGGAGAACAAAAGGAAGGACTTGTGTCCAACGTGTAGCGGCATGAGCCATGAGAGCGGCTTTGAGAGACCGGTGTGCAAGCTCCACGAGTCCATTGGATGAAGGGTAGTACGGCGTGATTCTTATCTTGCTGATTCCTAAGCACGCACATAATTCCCTACTGAGGTGAGACTCAAATTGACGACCTTGGTCTGTTGTAATCAGACCAGGAACTCCAAATCGTGAAATCCACTCACGGATTACTGTTGCTGCCACTGTCTCTGCTGTCATATCGGAAATAGGATATGCCTCTGGCCAACGAGAAAAACGATCAATGGCCGTAAGGCAATAAGAAAATCCTTGGGATGGAGGAAGGGGTCCAATAATATCCAAATGGAACAGCAGCGAATGAACTGTGGTAGGTTGTTTATAATTAGCGATGAGTTCTACTTTTTCAGGAAGGGGTAAGATACCATCTTTATTTACAAGGTAACCTACAAAGGGGACTTCAGAGCATCCGAACATGCATTTACTGGCGTTGATGGTCAAACCATAATCATCAAGCCTTTGTAAAACTTCTCTCACGTGTTTCTTATGAGAGTTGGCGTCTGTCGATGCAATTAATATGTCGTCCAAGTAGACGAAACAATAGTCTAAGCTCCTTAAAACCTCGTGTATAAATCGCATCCACGTTTGAGCGGCGTTACACAATCCGAATGGCATAAATACAAATTCGAAAGTTCCGAAGTTTGTAATTATTGCCGTTTTATGCCTGTCTACAGGATGAATGAGAATATGATGGTAAGCTCTTTGAATATCCAGTTTTGTGAAAATTGTTTTACCTTTGAGATTTTCGTTAAAACTTGTTAAATTGGGAATAGAGTATCGGTCGGGTCTAGTTTGTTTAGAGCATGATAATCACCGCAAGGACGCTACAAGTTCGTGTCTTTTTCGGAAACCATGTGCAATGGAGAACACCAGTTTGATTTAGAAGGGATAATAATGCCTTGATCGAGTATATATATTGAAATTCTTGTTTTGCAGCTTCAGATTGTTGTGGATTTAACTTTCGCGCTCGAGCATGCACTGGAGGACCAAATGTTTCAATGTAATGAAAAGTATTGTGTTTAATTTTTTCATTAAATGGTGGGGGTCTCGTAAGATCGGGAAAATCTCGTAGGATGGCAGAATATTCCAAATCAAGTGATGCGGCTAAGGTCTTAATCTGAGGTTCAGAACCAGTAAAACGTTCTCCTTTTGTGGATAATTTTGTCAAGGGATCGATAAGACGCTTTTTTTATGTTGATTATTAATCCGTACTTATTTAAAAAAAATCGGAACCGATAATCGCTGTGTTAACATCTGCTATTATGAAATTCCACGGAAATGATCGCAATAAATTTAAGTCTAGTTTAAGGAATTTTTGGCCGTAAGTTTTGATTGTAGAATCATTGGCTGCAAAAAGTTCAAATTTATTTGGTTTCATATTTTTGTTTGGTTTCGGAATAATGCTGACGTCTGCGCCTGAATCAACTAAATAACGTTGATTAGTATGTTTGTCAAAAACAAATAGGGGACATTTTTAGAGAGCGCATTTATATGACTACAAGACGCCGCTGTAGTCATGTTTCCTAGTTTTCCGATTGAGAGCTAGGTCTATCACGAGATTGGCAATGTAAGAAGTCGCAAGGTGGGACACAGTTACGGGCGTTCGCACGATAACGTTTGTGATAAAAACAAATAGCGTCATGGTTTGTTGTTCCATTCCTATTTCACGAGCGCGACGATGACTTCCAACCAAAGAATTGTTTATTTCGGGGCCGTGACATCCGAGATATTTGAAGTTTTAATTCGGCAATTTGTTTGGCTAGTTCTTGAATTTCAACGGATGAGTTGGGTTCAAGTGCAGACTTGGCGGAATAAACCGCGGTGAGCACAGCAACGTCTGCTACCTTGTCTCCGATCTCGGCTAAAGTTTCCGAGGAAACTGAAAATACAGCCTAAATTTGGGATGGGAGACGCTGTAACCATAGATTTTTTAGAAATTCATCTTGCAATTGACCACCGGACAGTTCTTTCATTTTTCGTAGCAAGTGGCTTGGTTTATCATCGCCTAATTGTAATTCGGTTAAAAGTTTTTTTATTTTTTGGTGTTCCGAATCTGCAAATTCTCTAATTAAGTGATCGGATAGCGTTATGTATTTATTTTCAGCCGGAGGTGAAAGAATAATATCGGAAACATGGGAAAGTGTTTCCGGATTCAACATAGAAACGAGCGCTGCATATTTTGTTTCATCTTGAGTAATTTGACTCAAAACGAAAGCACTGTCACATTGCCGAATCCAAAGTGCGACATTATTTCGCCAAAACACTGGAAGGCGTAACGCGATCCTTCCAACATTAGAAGAATCTTCCCCGTAGGTGACGTCATGTTTGTAAACAAAACAGCCAGCGAGTGGGGTCAGGGAGAAAGAACGGAATAAAAAAAATGAACCGAAACCACTTGACTGCGAAGGAATGCTCGCGAATTGAGAGGCAATATATCACACAGAAATGAAACATAAATGCACATTACATGTAAATAATACAACATACATTAAATGTGAAAGGTATAAGAAGCTGAAATACATTATCGCGAAAGAAACAGATAGCTAAAGTATATTTAGAATGGTTATATTGAGGAATTAAGCACAAAGAAACAAGGCGTGACTAAAAACGTACTTACTTGTGCTTTCTTTGCCATCCGAAACTTTTAGGGATGAATTAATGCGCAGAAGGTGCTCACGTCTGCTTCAGTCACCATTATGGTTGTGACTTGGTCTGTTAATTATTAGTGTCTTTCGTGTTTAAGTTAACACCATCGGATAATATATACACACACATTTATTAATGTCGAGAACGGCAAGACGCTCTGTGGCTCATAGCCTCGGAGTAACTGCTCGAAACTGAACCAGTAGGGTTGCCAGATACAATATAAAACATTTACACAGAAATGCTACAGAGACAGCCGCCACAACCGTAACGATGATCTTCACTGATCTTGTCTTAGTGGTAGCGGGTACCTATCGTTCTCCATATGAAACACCGACTGCAAGCTAAACCATCACACAAGCTCACTGGGGTGATGAATACATTGCATGTTCCAGGCTATCCACCGGTGACAGTGAGCAGAATACATCTGACAAGTCTGCGAGCATATAGACTAATATGTCCCAAACGTCTCCACGTTTGCCTTGAAACTGCTTTACCCATAGCTGACAAGACAGATTGGATGCTGTACCCCATCTGCTACTTTTGGCAGTTAGTACCAAATACTGGTCTTCATCCAGCGTTGTAATTTGGGGACTATCAGTACTGTAACGTCTGTTGACACTTCCGTCATCTTCAAAACATTGCCAGATTCTGGAGTTGACATTTTAGCCAATTTCAAGTTCCTCTGATACTTCCATCTCTGTACTACCACATTCCAGGTGGCCGATAATTTCACCACGTTGCTTCCCCTGTGTTAACTATTCGGTTATGGCAATGAGCGGCGTACAGAACGATTACGAATAATTTTACTTGTCGCTGGATGTCACTGGGTACATGGCTCACAAAGCGAGCCTCCAACCCATATCATAGGAGTTAACGGTGCCTGGAGAAGTAGCGTCCTTGGTGGTAGGAAACAGCCTGATAGGTCGTTGGTACATGGAGAGAGGGCGTAGCTAAATAATTTTACTTCTTTGTCACCATTCCTTATAAACCCCTCTCTTGCACTCTCGTCATTGTGACGTGCTATTGACGCCATCTGGTGGCTTCCTTTAATTTGCATATTATACTTGAAGATGTGTGACAAAAGTTTGAGGTGAAATTTCTATTTTAAACATTGATTTCCGTGTGATACCGAATTATTCTTAACTTATTAACATGAGTGTATTTAATACTCAAGCATGTATTTATCAATTTTAATTAATTGTTCAATTTTACTGAAGTTGATTTTATTATAAAAAGAAAGAATTCCTTGCATAACTTCGTTCTTCAAAAATTACATTTTCATAATTAATGAATTCTGAATTAAATATTTAAAATTACATTGCTTAATTCTCGAATTGTATCATTTTTTCCTATTTGACTAATACGTAAGGTTTTCTATTAACTTTGATATATATATATAAGTTTACTGTGATTATCTTACTTTGTACCTTACTATTGGCTTGCATATCTTACTTTAAATAACATATTCATCGTAAATTAGTTATATATATACATATACCAGGTGGTTATAATTCCTCTATAAACGGCCTCCTACAGCGCAAACGGGTGAACGGAATTCAACGCAATTTAGTATATGCGCTATACACGAAATACGCTCACGGAATTTTTAAGAAAATTAAGGAATTTTCGAAAAAAAATCGCTTTTAGGGAAACATGAAATTTCTCAGTAAACGACCAAAACTGAATACAGAAATAATATTAAAACAACCCAAAACAAGATTTATGAGTAATAAAATGTAAAACTGGGGAAAGTTGTCAGTTTTAGGAGAAAAATGTTGAGATTTACAGCTTGGGAAGCTTTATGTAAAACAGATTAGTTTTGCATAAAGTGTTGTTTGAAAACGTTTATAGGCGTTGTCATGTTAAAGTCGATGTTTCCGGCTGTACTAATGATGGTCTCTTATTATTGGTGAAGCGGTATTGCTGAAGCGCAAACGGGTGGACAATATACAGCGAAATTTTGTGTATAGGCTATGCATGAAATGCGCTCACAGAATACAGAATAGTTTTAAAATGTTCACCAGAGAAGGAATTTCCGTGAAAAACATAAAATTAAACACAATAAATGGACCAAAACGAAATACAGAAGCAATATTAACAATCCAGAACAAGTATTATGAGTAATAAAATGCAAAATCGAGAAAAGCTGTCATAGGGAAAAAAATATGTCGAGATTTACATTCTTGGGAAGAAGAGGAAGCTTTATGCAAAATAGGTTAGGGTATAAAACATTTGCAGATTTTATCAAGTTTAAGTCCATCGAAACTCATAGCCACGCCTCCCGACCAATAGAAAACGACCACCGAAACTTCACTCCACATCACATAAGCCAGCTCATTTAAGTCAAAAACTACTTTCGTAAAAGATATCATCAGACCCTTAATCCTGTTTTCAAAACACACTACAACAAAGCACAATCAGATCTCAAAAAAGAACTTAAAAATTACAATAATAACATGTGGCAAAAAAGACTGGAAGCACTCAACACGGCAGACAATAGCCTTTGGCGAACGCAAAGGTTTTTTAAAAATAAAAGGCCAAAAATTCCCCCTCTTAATTGTGCAACAGGTACGGCCATCACATATCAACAGAAAGCTAATTTACTTGCCACTAATATCAAAAATAACTTTGTTGAAAATGACCGAGATAACGATGAATATAGCCAAAATGATGAAATAATCTTCACCACTGTAAATAATTTTCTTTCCACCCCACTACCTCCTTCCTTGAACCTGCTCTTCCTGATGAAATTATTCACTACATTAAGCATGTTAATCCCAGAAAGGCCCCTGGTAAAGACGCCATCACTAACCGCGTGTTAAAAAACTTTCCAATCAAATTAATCCTTATTCTAACTATTCTCATTAATAAAATTCT
>BMAV01013411.1:59575-80544 GCA_019973955.1 Trichonephila inaurata madagascariensis | reverse complement strand
CGATAAGTTCCGGAAAATCATGTTTAAACTCTACCCCCTAATAGGCCAGAACTCATATTTTATAGAAAACAAAGTGCTTCTCTATACAGCCGTTATGCGCCCAATTATAGCTTACGCTTGTCCAGTTTGGGGATATGCTGCCAATACAAACATTAATAAACTTGATACCCTGCAAAATTCTCTTATTTGTATGATCGTCAAAGCTACAAGATATATGCGCAATGACGACATACGCAATGCTCTTAAAATTACTAGCTTTAGAACTCATATTCAGAATATTGCAATCAACTTTTTTAACGCTCTACCTGATACCAATAATTCTAATATGCAAAATTTAATTCCTTACACCCCCAATGATAATACTAAAAGGCCAAGAAGAATACTTCTTGACTCTTACAACCCTCCTTAATATCTTTTCTAATGCAATAACTTTTATTGCATATCAGTCTGCTATTATTTAACTTTCATAATTTTTAGTCAATATTTTTTCTCTCCTTCTTTCCCACTGGACAAGTGCCTCCCCATAAACTGTATTTCAGCCCCCAGGGCAGCCAATCGGAGTAACTTATCACTGTACCCAGCACCCAATCAGAGAGCAGTCTCTAAGCTCTCACCCAAGTCAAAATTATCACTCAACTTTCAACCCAGATGAAGTACTGAAGCCACGCCTCCTGGATTCCATCGCCCAACCAATCGCCGTCATGCCACTAAGCAGAAAGGAAAACCCCACATTCGTCAAGCTCCCCGTCATAGACTTATCATAATATGGGATTGAGGACTGTCTTACAGTCCAGATGCCCAAAACACAACGCCCCATTCAAGTTTAAGTCGATGTTTTCACCTGTGCTAATGGTGGTCTCTTTAGTTGAACGTGCGTTATTGGTGAAGCTCTTTTGTGAAAACAAGAGGAATGCTTCTGCTGCAGTTCTTGAATTTCGTCATAGAAAGAACATACGGTATGGACCAATGTCTACTAAAGGTATCCGGGTCATGATTAAGTGATTTGAGACGGGCAAATTAGGAGTTCAACCTGGAAAAAAGAGGCCGTAAACCTATCACACCAGTATTTGTTGATGCAGTCAAGACAGTCCCAGACATCAGAATTTGGTGCAGTAGCGCTCGTGTAGTTTCTCGACAGACAGAGAGAGAGACTATTCTTACAGCACTGTCCAAAAAGTACTCAAAAACATGATGCACTACTTCCCGTGCAAGATCCGCCATACCCAGGAGCTGCTTGATCGGGACAAGCCACGACGTCTTTCGTTCGCAGTCAGTTTTCTCAACAGAAGGACTGTTGATCAGTCACGGCCTAGGAATATTCTGTGGAGCGACGAAGCTCCTTTCTACCTCAATGGGACACGCAGAATCGCCGCATTTGGGCTAAGGAAAATCTACGACTGAAATTCCCCTACAATCTCCAAAGGACACTGTTTGGTGTCGATTCAGGGCGACATTCATCCTTGGGCCATTCTTCTTTGAACGTGGGCCTGTCACATGTTCCAAGATGGGCCGTCGATGCCATGACACGCTGCAGATGTTTGTTGTGCCGCAACTACAGCAAAGACGGGTCCTTACATCGACCCTTTTTATGCAGGATGGTGCGCCCCCACATATCCATGGGCCCGTGAAGAACTCCTTACACCCTGATTAGTTACGATCTGCTGTTGAACACACTGTCCATCGCCTTGAAATTTTGTAGGTGAATGAGGGTGGTCACATGAAACACCTTTTCCTACATCGTCCTCGGCACCACTCACAACTACTCCTCTCGTGCAATTTTGTCCTAATCTGTTCTGGTTTCTGTACACTGAACTGGTTTTTTTTTCTCTATTACCTTTACTTGATGTGGTGGTTCAATGACAAGGTGATATGAAACTAGCAAAAAAATGTTAATATTTTTTTTATCTCATTTTGGTCGTTTATTCTATTAAATTTCATGTTTTTCACAAAAAAAAGTGATTTTTTTCAAAAATTCCCTAATTTTTTTTTTCTTTCGAAGTTCCGTGAGTGCATCTTGTGCATAGCACATGAACAAAATTTCGTAGCATTCCGTTCCCCCGTTTGCGCCAAAGAAGGCCGTTCATAGGGGAAGTTTAATTATAACCACCTGGTGTATAAATATATAGATTTGTATACACATACACACACAGTGGCGCACACAAGAGGAGGGTCCTGGGGGTCCGGACCCCCTCCCTCCCAAAGCCATTGATTTTTTTCCGACTGGTTATAATTCTAAGTATATAATACGTAAAATTTAATTAAATATTTGTTATTAATGATTAATTTTATTAATTAATGCTAATTATTTATTCAATAATTAGTTTTTTACTGTGTTTTGTTCCTGAAAATCGACAAAATCAAAAATAGCATGATACAAGATCGATGAACTTTCAACCACGGATCCCCCCCCCCTTGAAAAATTTTTGTGTGCGCTACTGCACACACATATATAATTTATTTAGATAATTTGTGTGATATTTGTGTGTAAACTTTTCTTAAAAATATGTCTATTGGAAATATTGATTTATCTGATATGTATGTAAAATAATCGTTTTTTTTCCGAAGTTGTGCACGTTAACATATTTGCTTTTAAAATACAATTTCTGTTAAAGATTTTTGTGGCGATATATGATTTGAGAATTTTTTTTAAAGTTAACACTCTTTCAGTCAGAGCACTACTATTTTAATCTACACTCACTTCCAAAAGTTAAGCACGAAGATGTAAAATGCAAAAAATTCAACAAATACTTATTTGATTGACACAAAATTTGGCAGTAAAGCAGCATACATATTTATGCATTAAACAAAATCAATAATTATATACAGAAATGAAAACACTATTAAATTTTTGTTAGTTATCAGATAATGTCATACTGGAGACTTAATCAGAATTATGTATAAAGTGAAAATAAACAGCATAAAATGAAAAAAAGGACATTAATAGGGTATATGATCCCCCCTCATCTGTATGTAAAGTTTACACCTTCTGACCATGCTTTCAATTATGTAGTCAACCACCGCAGAATTAAGCAATCGCCATTCTTCTTGTAGAGCAGTTTCCAGCTCAATAAGAGTGGCTGGAGGTGGGAAACGTGAAGATACAGCACGGCCGAGAGCATCCCAAAGGTTTTCAATGGGATTAAGGTCGGGCAAATATGCTGTCCAC
Organism: Trichonephila inaurata madagascariensis; assembly: GCA_019973955.1. NCBI lineage: Eukaryota > Metazoa > Arthropoda > Arachnida > Araneae > Nephilidae > Trichonephila > Trichonephila inaurata. Next base: position 77,378 of record BMAV01013411.1, on the reverse strand, counting down.
GCCATACTCTCAATCCCTTCACGCTCCAGGTAGTCATCGACGATGTCAGCTCTATGGGGACGTGCGTTATCGGCCATTAAAACAAAAGTAATACCAACTGCTGTAGCGTATAATCTCACAAAGGGCTCTAGGACTTCATCTCGATACCGGACAGCCGTCACAGAACCCCGTTTAAAGATGTGCAGGTCAGTGCGGTATCTTAATGAAATCCCTGCCCACACCATAATGCTTCCCCCTCGGAATGCGTAATGTTCGGTGATGTTTTGGGACTAATTGCGTGTTCCTTGTTTACGCCATATCCTTATACGCTTGTCATCTGGTTCCAGAGCAAATCTTGACTCATCAGTAAACACGACATAGACCCAGTCAGACACAGTCCAATTTCCATGTTCCCGGCACCACTTTAATCGTGCCCCTCTTGATTGGACGGATAGAGGAACACAAACTCGAAGTACCCAGGCATACAGTTCATTCATATGTAATCTTCAGCGTACAGTAGCTGCAGATATAGCCTTACCAATGGACGCTGTAACCATGGATGTCATACGTGTGGAAGTCACTCTGCGATTCCGCTTGTCTACATTAGCAATATATCGATCTTCCGCGGGGGTTGTAACCCTTGGGTGACCGCCTACGGCCTTCGGACAACTGTCTGTGTGGTTTGGAATTGTTTCCCTAAACGTGAAATTACAGAATGATGAACACCGAAGAAAAGAGCAACATCTGTGATCGGCTGCCCTGCTTCAATGCGCCCCACAGCACGCCAGAGCTCAGAATCTTTCATTCGTATTCTGAAAGTCATAGTAACACGTATGTCTTGAAAACAAATCTTGAAACACAACAATTGAAAGTTTTAAACACCTTCTATCAGCACTTACAATCAACTTCTGTAACCCTTCATAAAGCTGGCCTCTTATAAAACCGCCCTTTTTGCATATTTCTTGACATGAAAGCTCAATTGGCTGTTACCCAACATATTTGCATACTTCCATCTACCTCTGCAGCGAATTGCATCCTCTTCAATTCTGATTGACTTCCGGAAATTAGCATTTTCCTCTCCGTGCTTAACTTTTGGAAGTGAGTGTATATAATAACAAAAATCGAACTAATAAATAAACATGAAGATCAAATAAAATATTTTAAAGTTATTATTTTATTTATTGATCACAAGAAAGAATAAATAAAATTAAAATGGAAAAAAATCAGAAGACGAAGTGACACCTAAAGTAGCACTCTACTTTTACCACACACTATATTTAATCCTTTTTTGCAAAGTTTTACAAATAATATTTTAACTATTATATATATATATCTTGTTCAAATTTTCAATCGTTAATAAAATACTTTTTATACATGCACTGAAGTTCAAATACATTTTTTAAACTTGTAGTGAATGTCAATTGATGTTGATACAGTTTTTTTCAAATATTAATTCTTTAATTAAATTTGATTTTTTTAAATTTAAATTTATTCTGAGTTATTTCTGACGAAGATAAAACTAGCACGAACAGATGGTGCCAGTAAGTTTTTCTTAAGAATTTTTTCTTGGCTTCAAATATATTTTTTGGAACTTGCAGTGGATGACACTTAACGTTAATACAGTTTTTGTTCAAATATTAATTCATTAATTAAATTTAATTAACTAAAATAAATTTTTCTTTGTTGACCTAAGTAGGAATTGACTTAAAAAAATTCATTTTCTGAACTTTTCATTTGAATTTTTCACTGATATAATATACTTAAAAATTAAGCTCATTATTGGTGTAAAAATGCAGGATTATGACATAGGTAAAATTGAATTGGTGTCAACTGACCAATTTATTTACAGTTCTCTCACAGTTTTAAAAAACAATGGGCAAGCTTCATGGTGCTTACTTGGTAAATGTAACTGCATATTTCCCTTTGAAGTTAAAGCTGACATTATATTTTTACTTGTTGTCTTGTAAAGATAAAATTTCAAATTTTCTAATTGGCCAAAGATGTCCGAGTATTAAGATTCTTCAAAATAAAAAGGTTATTGTATTTTGCATTACTAGAAAGTACCAGTACACGTATTATGTTATGCGTGTAATGGTACTTGCATATTTCGTCCAACCGGAAAATGTCATCAACTGCGCGATATACTGGAAATGGTGAAAACCATGTGCATTTTCGAACACAGCAACATTTGGCTACATTATTTTCGGCGATGTTTTTTCGTTTGATGAAATGGGTTGACTGTGTAATACATAAGTACCTAAGTATTTTTAAATGGAGTGCATTTTCATAATTTATTGACATTATTATTGTTAAAAAAAGTTTTTAGAAGAAGATTTCAGAGTAAAAAACAAAAGTTGGCAGCAGTGAGACGAATAAACTTATTGGCTGGACACACGTAATTGGATCTTTCATGTGACATCCATATCACATGAAATTAACCTATTGAAAGGTATTTATTGTATCGCATACTGCTTAGTTTGTTTTTCCTGTTTTTATTATTGCTTGGAATAGTTAAATTGTTACAAAATTGTCTTGAATATGAATTTATATTCTACTAAGAATAAGATACGAAATTTTACTCGCAAGTGAGAACATATTTACTATATGTACTCTATTTATAGCAAAACTTATGACTTATCTTTGGATGATATAGCCAAACATTTTGATGATTTGTTCTTTAATTGTCAATTTTAAGATCACTATTTTTAGGTTGATTAAGGTAAGCTCTTTATTGGATGAAACTGTGAATGGGGCAATCGATAACGAGTACTACCTTGCAAATTGTATGGGTACTAATGGTGTCTGCTGAGGCTTATCCTCATTAAGCTCCATGCAGAAGATACCCTGAATGTTCACCCTCATTAAACATCCTCTTGTCACAATAATTGAATTCATGCAGTCTCCCACGCCTTGATTTCGTCCTGCTGACGACTGTCCATCTTTCTTTGACATCAATCCCATCTGATTTTGGAAGACTCCAGAAGAGACATCGAATGACTGAGTAACATTCATTCACGTATTTCGTGAAAACCCTAACGATGTTCTAATTTCACTTGTGCTTAGGCATCAATGGAATTAATAATCTGACCTGTCATGATGGATGCACTTTATTTTATCTGAATTGGATTAATTCAGCTTAAAGGTACAGGTTTGTCTCTTGTTATGCGGATCTTTTAAGTAAGGTTTTGAAGCCGAACCGTTTGTGTGTAGATCAAATAATAGCATGAGGAAAAAAGAAAAAGTGTCCGTGATTCTGAATCCTATGACATTAGTCGGTAACTCGTTTATCAATACACTTGTTCAGTCGTGATGGATAGAACCTATGTATCCGACTACTGAACAAAAGTGATGACCCATGTCTGGATGCCGCCACACGTAGGGAATATTTGTAAGCTTGCAGTTGTGTGCCGTCCTTGAGAGGTTGAGTGCAACCTCTCTTAATCGTGTTTGGCCATGCTTTCTTGTGTGCTCTCTACTACCCTTCCTAGTTTAGAGGCAGAGTTCCGCTACAACTTATGTAAATAATAAACACATGTTGCTTTGGACATTGAGTGCAAAAAAATAGAACACAATTAAGAATGGCAATACTTCTTTTAAAGTGGTAATTTCGTTGTTTACTCATTACATTTTGGTTATTCGTAATTAATTCACTTAGAAAGATTTTATTTTATATAGGTCCTTCTTTCAAAAAGCCCATGTTCGGCCCCAAAATTATTTGCATAAATATACAAAAATCTTCTATAAAGTGACGGTCTTGGAAATAAGGAATTATTATTTTAAACAGGGTTCTAGGAATTAACTCTCTTAACGAATACTAACTTTCTCTAATAATGAATTATCAATGGTTTCATTGTAACCGACGAGTTAATTACTAGAATTACTAGAAATTCAGACTTTTCGTTGTAATTTTTTTCTTTTCTGAGTTTGTTCCGATAACTTTACTTCACAATTTTTTAAACTTGTTTTATTGCCAATTGAGAAAGTGAAATAAATTAAATATTTTATTTTTAGTATAATTAATAATGCTATAGTAAAATTTTTCTCTTAAGCTCGCGAACGATTTTTACTCTAGAGTGATTTAAATCAGAATAAAACTATTTCCTCCGGAACAAACAACGACAAACTAAATGTAGATACGACTATGACTTTTGTCATTTATTCTCCCTCTCGCTTCATTCTAATTTATTATGAGAAAAGTTTCCGCTTTAGAATGGAATTGGAATCCTTCCAAACTCAACCAGTTTGCCCTTCAAAGTGAAACCAAGGTTTTTATTACGTAATCTAATCTTTTTTAATTTATCATTATAACTGAATTAAATAAAATTAAATGCGTGAATATTTAAAGGAACTATATACACATACTCTTACTTTAAAGGATATACAAGAATAAAATAAAAAGCGATGCACCAGGAAGATGTTCTCTGAATAGGACGACACTGCATTTGTACGTACTTTACGAAAGAATATGAAAATGATGAAGCCGCCAATGACTGTTCAGCTAGATCAGTGACTCCCAAAAGGGTCCCCATGGGTCTATAACGACCTGCAAGGGGTCCACGTCAATGAAAAAATAATTTGGGGGTCCATGAGGTGTAAATGAGGGTGCACGATACACTAAAACAGATGTGGTGACTATATTCAATTCCTACTATTAACTCACTCTCTCTATATTTATTTATTTATTCTAGTGGAATTTTCAATCGTTAATAAAATACATTTTAAAGCACTCCATTGAACTGTAATTTTATATGCATGATTATTTTGGATGACAATACAATAATTTAATTGTAATTAATGAAAATTAATTGATTCAAACTAATTATTTAAAGAATTACAAGTACAGCTACGTTGGCATCCTTTTTGGCGACTTGTGTAAAAACTTGAAAAAGTTTCTTTCTCACGTTTTAAGCATTCAGTTGAACTGAAATTTTATAGACACGATTGTTTTGGATGATAATACGATACTTTAATGATAATGAATAAAAATTAATTACCACTTAATGTTGTGATTCTGTCCTATGTATATACATATTTATATTAATTGTAACTATTTAATAAAAAGTAGCTAAAATAAAATTTTTCTTTGTTGATCTAAGTAGGAATTGACTTACAATTTTTTTTCTATATTACTTCTTTTTAAAAGAAAATTTAATCTAAAGGGGAAATCAGATTAAACTATTTAACAGATTTATTTACTAAATTTAATGCGGTTATTTTGCAGTTACAAGGCGACAGCATGAATTTAATTAAGACAAGGACCATCATTTCAGCGGTTCTTGCCAGAATTAAGGTAAAGGAATACAATATTGGAAGTCGTGAATTTTCCCAGTTTCTCAATTTGTCACAGACAATCTGGCAGGTAAACGCCGTTTTTTAACCTACATTTAAATGCCATTTATTCAGATTTTGCAACTAGGTTTGAGAATGCTTTGACTGTGGTAATTACCACAGTTGACAATGAATTCATATGGCCATATTAAAAAAAAATGTCATATTAAAAAGGGAAATAAAGTTTAGAAACGGATGTCAGCAATTTTGGCATTAAAAAGACATATTTGTCATTTATCCTGAATTATGGAGCATTGTGAGAAAGTTTTTAAAACCTTTTCCTAGTTAGAAGGAGTTTCAGCTTGGTTGCCATTCTCTAAAATAAAAAAAGAATGAAAGAAGAAGAGTGCGCACTTCTAAACGAGGAGATTTAGGGTTAAACCTGACAAGATTGATGCCAAATATTAAAAATTTGTTATTGAAGTACCAGATTTATATCCCTCCTATTATAAACATTTGTTTGTTGATCAGTTATTTTATGTATTAATTAAATTTTAATTTTATTAATACGTGTTTCTTATGTTTTAAACGCTACATTTCACTACAGTTAGTAATTTAAATCTTTTAATATAAGTAGTTCTGTACACAGCTATCCAAAAGACATTTGGGTTAACAAATTTACAAAAATTCACCATTAGGTAAACATGAGTCTACACCAAACCGAAAAACAGGAAAAGGAGTCTATGAGACAAAACCTATACCAAGACTTAATTTTCCTGTTAATATACCCTCAACCTATGTGGACTGTCGCAGAGGGATGAGCAGATGTCACTATTTGAGAGAGGACGTTCAAGAAGTAGGATCGCAGAATCGTTTGATATTTGGGTCGAAGCAATGTAATTAGAAATGTGTGAAGAAGTCGATCGAAAGCAAGTCACAAAGGGGAAGATCGCTCCATAGGCCTTCACAGACCCTAGTGCGTCTTTATCAAAGACCTGGTGTGTAAGTGCAATGACCGTCACATGATAAAGGCAAGCACGCGACTTAATTCAAAACTGACATTAAACTAACTTATACTTGCTGTTCTGTTTGTAAAATTTATGTAAAGTTTAAAATTTCATAGTTGGGTAAAGATGCGCAAATATAAGTTTTAAAAATATCATCAAAAAAGCTTCTAAACTTTTTTTTAAAAAATCTTATTTTATTCTTGTATTTTAAAATTAAGTATATTTTACTCACTTACGTACGTTCTCATTGTTGACAGATATGTGCTTTTTAAAAGAAAGTTTCTGCAAAGAACAAAAGTTGGCAACAACAAAGCGCATGAACTGATGAGCTGGAAACAAATCATTGCATTTATCGCACTATTATGACGTCAAATGAATTTATGAACTAATTGGCTAGAAACACGTATTTGTCATTATCTTGTTACTGAGATATCACATGAATTGAAGTCACGGATGCCGACAACTCCTTACCGTTACATGCTGCCAGGAGTATTGGCAAAGGCACCTGGTGAGGGTTCTTAAGGACTGGTGTAGAGATGTTTTCAGCGTTGAGTCCTACTTCTAACTAAGAATCGGTGGCTAGTGAAGATATAAATGTTTGGAGCAACGTTGTGATGCTTATCTGACTGCGCTCTGCATATAGCCAGGAGTTATAGCTTAGGGTTAAATTTCATTTGATATCTTGATCCCTTATGTTACGGCGTTACATTCGCCCAGTAAAAGTTGTCCTTCTTTTCATGGATTCCTTGGCTTACATATAAGCAGGCCAATCCACGCGATCCTATTGGAAACCCCATTCTATTGCTTATTTTCGTGCATTACTTATCCTCGTGTGAGTGTCAGATTAATTACCACGTGTTGAGCAGGCGTCTCTGGATCACCCAAATCTAATTCTTTAATTGTATAGCAAGCAATTTTTTTACAGAAGGACATTCGTTAACTCTACGAGTTAATATCCAGAGAGATAACAGATTGAATCAGGGTCAGAGATGGGTCAAGGCATTACTGATTTTGGGGGGGGGGAGGGGGAGGGTCTTTTAGTTGTGTTTCTTAAATAATTCCCCATGATACTGTTAGCATTTCATTTTCAATACATCTACAGATTTTCATCCCATTCAAGCAACTTAATTCCTGGTGTTTTGCTTTTCGTGTTATGGAATGCACAAAAATTGAAAATGAGAGAACACATCATTTTAAATGGATGTTACAAAATAGTTTATTGCGATAACTACATAAATAGTATTCCTGATTATTTATTTATACCAGAGTTACTTGAAAATATTAGAAAAATATTGAATTAATTAATTGACAAGTCAGTTATCCTTGATCAGATGTTAGTTAAAAATTATTTTAACAACATCCTTCCTTCGTGGCATTCCTCGAAACAAGTATACCTTTAGAATAAATTATCAAGCATTACATTATTACTCATAAACATATCACACATCATCACACTGTATGGTACACTCCTTATATAATTCCACTCATCTCCGAAAAAATGTATATCATATTAAAATTATGAACATTGTCATTTAAGCTTAAGATAAATATTTGAACACATGATTCGTACGCAATGAATCGACCTCGGGACCACAGTTACGTGGTCGCGGTAGCCTAGTGGTAAAGGTAACGAACTCGTGGCCGGCGTGTCATGAGTTCAAGCTTAGTGCCGCTTAAGACCGGATGTGTAGAGGAGCGATATACGTTAAATATGTCGAGAGCTCAAACTTCCTACCGTTGGCGTAGTGTGGTAGAGTTAGGAGAGGGGGGAAGCCCAGGTGTCGTCATCACTTGATCAGGGTAGAAAATTATGAAGTCCGTCGCCAAACGCTTTCGTGCTGTTGAACAGTTCGACGTTAATATTTACCTTCTCACTAGGGACCACAGTTTTATTCCGTTCTTCAGAATTTCTAAAATTACAGATCTAAGAAAGTCGCTTGCAGTTCAAACAATCAATGTGTGCATGATCAAAAGTGCAGACAAAGCAGATTGAAAGAAGAAAACGTTCTTTTTGAAGTAGGGGAAGAGGCGTGTTTCATCCCCCGCCATTAGTTGCGGTTTCAAAGGGCTATTAAAGCCTTCTGTGTGTCTGTGAACAGGTGTAGAGAAAAGACAATTCATCCTCTCCTGCATTATTTATAATCTTCTCTTGAATCGAAGAGTAGATGGAGAGATATTTTACAAACTGGCGGTACCTAACTATTCTCTTTCGAATTCAAATCTCTTTTCCTTTTTTTTCCATTTTTAAACTCCTTTTGTTCTATCGAAGGATTTAAAACGTCTCTTTATCTTTTCAGCGCACAGTAAACGTGCCATTTTTAAGTAGATCTTTGTCTTCATAAAAATGGATTTCCTAATAAAAAGAAAAAAACTATCGTTTGGGTTTTTCTTTTTACAAGAAAATTGCCATAAAAATTGGCTTACCAAGTAAAATGAGTAAACAAATCGCATAAGCAATATCCGGATAAGTATTTTTTAAGCAAACTGCAAAAACTACTGCTGCATTTTGAAAATATATTGCAGAAAGGAGAGGTCTTAATTTCCGAAAAAATAGTCTATGATAATCAAATGATAATACTGACAAATTTTTAAAGACTATACTCAGATTCATTATCAACCAACAAGGGAGAATCCTTTTTTGAAAACAAAAATTCAACTTGACTTTGAAAAAATTTTTTGAACATTAGCTGAAAACCAAAAACATGTAAAGTCATTGATCAGACTGCATGTACGTTTTCCAGTTATGGGTTTTTTTAGGCTTATTATGCGTTTTATATTAACCAAAATGAGAGAGACTGAAATAAATGGAGGCGGCACATCAAATTTGGCGATTTTTCTTAACTCATTCTTGCAAACACGTTTTTAAAGAACCTATTTCTAGTAACCCTAGATATTTTGACGATTGATTTGAAACAAATCTCTAAAAATCGTTCTATTTATTTTTTACATTTTAATTTCATGAAAAAAAGACTGGTATTCAAGCGTTTGACAATTGTGGTGTTTGTAAATATTACCTATAAAATGTCCCTATAAAATGTCATAACTATTGTCATTTAGATTCATATTTGTAATCATTTCTTTTAAAGCAAAGTATACCTGTTAATTTAATTTTTTTAGGATTTAATTACTATTCAAATAAAAAAAAATAATTAAAATTTTAAAATATCTATGCATCAGCACATTTTGAGATACTCAGGTTACCAAAAGAGCTATAAATGCGCTTAAATCATTTCTCAGAATAACTTTTGAAGAATTTAGAGTTTTTGGATGCTAAAATGTTGAAAAAAATTAGGAAGTATTTCCTATATTGTTTTTAATTTTAGTAGATAATGTAAAATATATAAAATATAAAAAGATAATATAAAAGAAATGTAAAATATAAAAGGATAATATAAAAGATATATAAAATATAAAAAGATAATATAAAAGATATGTAAAATAAAAATGATAATATAAATAATATTATCAAAAGATTATATTTAAAATAAAGTTTAAAAAATATTACCTATTCAATTGTGTTTCAGTTTTGGTTCAATGTATTACAATTTGAAAGAGAAATTGTAAGTAATTATAAGAAATTAAACAAATATGATTTTTTTAGCTTTGATTTTCGAGGCTTATTGAAGTGATTGGATCAAAGTGACGTTGTTAGTGCTCTAAATTAGTTTCGAAAATTATCAAAAGATCTTCAGAAAGAATATAAAAGTCAAGTACAATTACTATTTCACGAACAAAGTAAGAAAACAAGACCAGATGTTTTCCAGATTCACAGTTCAAAGAGAAAAAAAGTAATACATATTTTAGATTCATTCGTTCTGTAACGTGACTTCATAAGTCCTGTCGACTCATATACAAGATAACTTTTATTCTTCAGGATTTATAGCCTAAAAATAAAAATAAAAAATTTACCAGTCTCTAAATGTTTTCCTTATATTTCATCTCTACATCAATTTTATCCATAATTTTCAAACCCCTTAATTAAATAACGCCAATGATTTTAATACTAAAGTAGGATCATTTATCTTGAGATAACTAAACGCGAGGAGCAAAAAGATGACGTTATTATTCCCGACAGTAAAAAAAACAGCCCCCCTTTCCCCAGAGCATTTTCACCGAAAGTGGAACGCCGGGTCCTTTGAATCTATGGCTATTATAAACCTAAAAGAAGAAGGGCAGTAGTGCTTTAATTTATTTCTCTTGCTTCAAGTGGGGAGGGAGGGCAGTTGAAAAGGGCCTTCCTGTTTTCGTCCGGAACTCTGCAAATGGACATTATCGATCCCGAGAGCCACTGGGGAGCTCTGGACATTCATCCGGAAAACAATTCCGGAAATTGTCAGCTCATCTTCTCTGGTTTAAGATACTCTTACTGTGTGGTCCATCATTTTCTACGTTAAATAGCCCCCCTCCTCCTCCTCCTTTTTTTTTACCGTTCCGTCCGTCAAGTATCCTTTGAGAGTTGACCGGTAATGATTAGTTTAACCTCGATACTTATTCGCAATATTCTCAGGAAAAAAAGGGTCATCCTGAATGGGACCTGATAGACTACTAACTTAAAAAGAGGATATTTTTGTTGATGACTTAATTTTCGTCGCTCTAAACACCACTGTTTTTGTAATTCGTGCTTTGTGTGAGTCGCATTGTCCCAAAGTATTGGTTTTGAATTAACCTCTTCTTTATCAATTTTGAACTGTATAAAATGCTGAGGATCAAACTGGAGCAGGAATTTAACTCTTTTTATTACTATTCATTGAGCCTCCGTGTAGAAGGGGACGCTCGTTAAATCTGTCGAGGCTCAATGTTCTCCAGTTAGTGTGGTGTGGTGCATCAGTTTGGGGAGACGGTGCCATCTCAGATGTCGTCCTTATCTCTTTAACGAGGTTCAAAATTACGAGGTCTGTCGTCAGTAGCATTTGGGCTCTTCCAAACGAGTCAACTTGTGCTGCATGTAACAGAAGGAGCACTTTGGATTAGAGATCACTAAGGTTTATTCACATGGGATTCAATAGCCCTCTCTATGCTGTGCCACACTCTCTGGAAAACTCCGTTCTACTCCTTACTAGTTGACTTTCCCAAAGAATATTGGGGAAGCTACGCTCTTCACACGCGGCTACTTGTGTATTGAAAATGGAGAAAGCTTTTTATTGAAGCTTAATGCGTTCAAAACCGAGCGATTTTTCTTCTTAAGCCTAACTCAGGGTTCGCAAACTGTGAGGCATACTAATCTTGGGTGGGGAGCGCAAGCATATCCAAAAGTCGAAAACAAAAACAAAAAAATATTAAGAAAAAATTATTGATTTACTGAAAGGAAGCAAAACAAAATACATTCTGACATAATAAAAAATAAAATACAATTTACACTGATATAACACACTTATAAATGTATGAGTACTATACAATATGCATTTGATAATTATTTTAATAATACTAACAAGAGGAGGGCACGACTAAGGAAATTCATTTGGGAATGTGAGGCTTAATGTAAGTTTAGCACTCCATTAGGGTGTTCAACCCTCAATGTATTACCGATGAATGGCCAGTCAATTCAGAGAAAATAGCCTTCGAAATTCATACTTAGCTTTTATACAATTAAATTTTCATTACCGTCAGAGGCCCAGTGGCATGTTTGATAGCACACATGCTTGTTATGTGTCTGGCCCAGGTTCGAGTCACGTGATTAGAGAGTTTGATTTTTTCAATTCATTTAATTATTTTCACAATTAAATAAATTTATTTAAAAAAGGTTCATTAAATATTGAATGATAATACAGATAGTTATTTTGTATTTTAAAAAGTAAAATAATTACTGTAATTATATAAATACTCTTATTATATTTTATAGATAGAATTATATTAATAATTAATATTTATTATACAAATATAGTATAATAAATATTAAATGCTAACTTATACAAAAATTAGTTATTAATAGTTTTATAATATGAAATACAATGTATTATAATTAAAATATTATATATAATATTATAATAATATATAAAATATATTATTACAATTATTTATAAAAATTATTTTATAATTTATTTTATAAAAATAATGTATATCTTATATTATATAATACTAATTTAATTATTTTATAATTAAAAAAGTATTTAATAAGTCGTTTTAAATAAATTTATTTAATTGTAAAAATAATTGAATGAATTGAAAACAAAAATACTGAACGGACGACTCGAACCATGGCCGGCCACATAGTAAGCAGGTACGCTATCATCCATGCCACTACGATAATGAAAATTTAATTGTATAAAAGTTAACTATGAATTTTGAAGGTTATTTTCTCCGAATTGACTAGCCGTTCGGCGCTAATACATTGAGGGTTGAACATCCTAATGAAGTACTACTACTACTACACTGAGTCTTGTCTCCAAATGATATCCCTTAGTCGTGCCCTCCTCTTGTAAGTTAAGAACAAGTTTAATAATTACCAGTGATTCCATGGGCTTGTCATATATAATATTATATACAAAATTTAACACTTATCTTGTTTAATTTGTACGGTTAATAATTAAAGTTGCGTTGTAGCTTTAGCATAAAAGTACATTATTGGTGGCGATGAAAATTGGGTCGCAAGTATTGAAAGTTTGAGAAACACTGGCCTAACTCCATTTAAAAATTAATATAAAATTATTACTGTAATAAAGTACGCCGAAACTTATAGTTTATAATCATTCCAAATTCAGATCACAACGGTGTGATCACAGGCCTCAGAACGAAGAACATATGATATCGTGTTCCCTGAAGTAATAAAATCTATGATCATGATCCTGAACTGTACTTATGAGTCCGGCTGTCCATTTTAGTTCAATTTCGTTTCCGCATGTGAAAAGAATTTGCTCCGCACTTAAGACGTGATGACAGAAAATGTGTTGTGTGTGAAACCGGCCTTACATTCGCCGCTTGTGAGTCTGACGTCAACCTGGAAACAGATTGAATGCGGAACATCGTACAACTCAGGTGCCCGATCTCTTTTGCTTAGTATTGGTGGTACTATGATGGCCTAATGATGTGTAGATGAAATACTGCTAACAGTCCTATCTTCAGGGCGTATTTAATACCATTTTTTTTAAGAATTCTTCCTGAATGTATCTATTTATAAACCCTTCTGAATATCCAGGTATTTTCCTGGCCTTCTGTGTCCCCAAATCTTTCTCCCAACTAGTGATTGATTATTATTTGCATGCGCTGCTATTTCTACATTCAGAGGGCAAATTATTGCAAATGGTTCCAAGTGAAGGATCATCCATCGTGTCGTGGCCGCAATAACCTAGTGGTTATGGTCATGAACGCGTGGTCTGCATATCATGAGTTCAAGCCCTAGTATCACTGAATACCCGCCGTGTAAAGGGGCTGAGGCACGTTAAATCTCTCCAGGCTCAAAATCCTTTCTTTGGGGTTGGGTGGTAGTTTTGAGAGGGAGTGCCAGCTCAGGTGTCGTCCTCGTCACTTGACCGAGACTGATAATTACGAAATTCGTAGCCCTGATGTTGTCTTATTGTGTGCCGTTAATAAACACACACATTCACTCCACGACAGCCTGTTGAACCTACAGCCAACTGAAACCTGGTGCTGTCAAATTTGTACGTTTTAAACATAAATTGTTGTTCGATTCTGTCATTCTCTGTTTGCCTATTTTTACTCATGCTTGTAGTTTTCATTTTCTCTGTCACATAGTGTAGTCATTTTAATAGATGCATTATTTTTTCTCAGGTTTTGTGTGATGGGGGTGAAAATGAATTTTAACTTTCAAAGACATCATAAAAGGTTTTTCCGTATCATTTTCACTCTATCCAAATATCATCATTTTACAAATTATTTGTTTTATATAATAGTTTGAATACATTATACACATATTTTTTATTGTTTTCGAATTATAAAACATTTTACTAAATTTATGCGAAATACTTTATTTTTGTGTGTGCTTCTGTACTTAGAAATTCGTTTTTCCATAGAGGGTGTTCTATTACATTTTAAAATTTTTAGTTTTATATTTTGCATATTTGTGCTCATTTTTCTATGTGTTATTTTCTTGAAGGATTTTGTTTAAAACTATAACATTTAGTGTTATTTCTGTTTTGAAAATGCTATTCATTGATGAACACCATTTTCTATCAAGTTAAAATATAAAGAACATAATGATAGAATTTTGACACGGTATGATTTGAAAAAAAAAATGAACTGAGAAATTTATTAGTGTAATGCCATAATTGGGTTTTTATAGATTGTTATGCACCTTAAATAAATTAAGTATTATTATATATATTTTTAATTTTTCAATTCCTACTATTAGTTCACACTCTCTATATATTTATTTATTTGTTTATCTTGGTGGAATTTTCAATCGTTAATAAAATACATTTTAAAGCGCTCCATTGAGCTGAAATTTTATATACATGATTATTTTGGATGACAATACAATAATTTAATTATAATTAATAAAATTAATTGATTAAAACTAATTATTTAAAGAATTACAAATACAGCCACGTTGCCATCAGTTTTGGCGACTTGTGTCAAAACTTGAAAAGGTTTTTTTTTTCTCACGTTTCAAAGCATTCAGTTGAATTGAAATTTTATACACACGATTGTTTTGGATGACAATACGATACTTTAATGCTAATGAATAAAAATGAATGACCACTTAATGTAGGGATTCTGTCTTATGTATATACATATTTATATTAATTGGAACTATTTAATAAAAAGAAGCTAAAATAAAATTTTTCTTGGTTGATCTAAGTAGGAATTGACTTAAATTTTTTTTATATATATAACTTGTTCAAACAATGGATGAACATCAGTTTGAAAGTCACAAAGCAATAACGCTTGATATGTACAAGAGTAATCCTAACTGATTAGGTTTTGATGTTTCAGAAAAAAAATTCATAAACAAAAATTTTTTTTCTTCGTCACCCTAGTACTTCCCAAGTCAACGTTTTGTACATTTAACTCGCAATGATTATATTTTTTATTAATTACTTTCAATGTATATCTTAATTTTTCATTAGTAAAACCTTGAGAAAACATGTAATAAATTTAATAAAATCTAAGAATTATTTTATTAAAAATAATAAAATTTCGATAGATTAATAAAATTTTTCTAAATAAATCTTTTTAATAAAAAGATGTTAATATGGAACCTATTTAGCTCTTTCGTAAATTAAAAAAAAAAGATTAACAAATCACATTATTCAACTTTTGCTTTATATTTCTCTTAAGAGTCTACATTTTTTTTACAAAATTAAAAAATTGGAATCAATAAAAAATACAAGGAGAATGCTCGAAATAGAAGCACAGAAGTCATTTCTTCTTGGGTTATTGAATAACATGCACACTGTTAAGGTTTCAAAAGCGGAGTTGTGTCAGTGTAACCCCGGGAAGACGAGAGAGAGAAAGTTAGAGGAGAATTTTCTGAGGAGTTGTGAGAATTAAGTAGTGTATAAGGTGTGAGATATAGTTTGTAATGAATAAGGTGTGAGTAGAAGTTTGTAAATAAAGTTGTTATTAGAGAGAGGTAGAGTTATTTGTAGTTAGCATAGTCAGTACACATACAAACAGTAAAAAATTCTTTGTTTTTATATTTATAAACCAAACATATGAAAATGTTATATCAGTTATCTGTTTAGAGTAAATTATAGTAAAATATTTATTTCTTTAAAGAAAACTATCATTATTAACTTCTAACAAAGGAATTTTTTGCATGGAATCGATAATAAAAAAATTGTTGCAAAAGCTTTATAAGTATTATAAATAACAGCGTGATCATACAAATGCGAATGTTGATGTAACCTCAACAAATAAGTACGTTAATAGCATTTTTCATCTGATTTTCTCTAACTTATCATGTGGCGTTCCATTTTCTGCTGGAGCTGTAGAATAAATTATCATTAATATCTGTTTAATTCTACTGAAAAGAAAGAACCACAAATGGACCTTTCGTGAAAACACAAGATACTGAACAATTAAATTAATTATTTCGCTCTTTTATAATTGAATTTAAATAGAATTATAAAAAAAAATGTGCATAAAATTGCGCCTTCTCTTGTTACCGTTCATGACTATCGAAAGCGCAATGCTTCTCCACTTCCTTTTCGCAGAGAAAGAGTCGTCAGGCATTTGGCGCCAAAAGAGAGCGATTAAAATCTTCAACTTTCCCGCCGCAGAAAAATTAAAAAAAGGAAAGAGCCAAAGTCACATTTCCTTATTGTCACGTGCGAGCAGCAGAAGATAAAGTCAATAGAGTAAAGTTTAATTGTTCGTGGCTGGAGATAAAAGCTTTTAAATCCTCATTCAAAGCGAAACCGGAAACCAGACAGGAGACGGCCAAAGCGCCACCGGAAGTTGTGCGGTCCAAAAAGTAAGTCAAAACGATTTGTCATCATTTTTAGCAAACGAGGCAGATTATACAAGAGGACGGGCGAGTGTGGGTGTGCGAAACACGAGTTCTATAGGGCATTAAAATATGAAACCATTAACGAGTTTCTTTCAAAGTAATGTCTTTTAATTAGTTAAGTTACTTGATGCCAGATTTGCTTTTGATTACAGCAAATAGTGCTTATTTCAAAACAATAAAAGTTCGCAGAATATGCCAATTTTTCTTAAGAAATCATCTCAAAATTCTTTGCTACTTCTGTATTTTGATTTACATGTTGCTTATATTCGTTGTAAAAAAATAAACGTTTTATGGGAAATACAGAAATATAAGTAAGAAAAAAAAGTCAGTGCATTTGACTGCTGCTTTGCGCATGAGGACTTTCATCTTTACTTCAGGTCCAACATATCTTTTTAATAAGCAAATGCTTGGTTCTGCTTAGCCAGATTTGATTCTCGTGCCATAAAACCATATTGAGGGAGGGGAGAAGGATGTCCATTTTTGAAACTTTCAAGCATAATTTTACGAAATGGAATATTTGAACTAGTTTTAAAATGAAAATCAGACACGTAAAGAAATAACATGGGTACAAAGAAAAATTTGTTAAAGTTGTTTAATTGTTGATATAAATGGACTTTAAAATTCATTAAAATTAATATCAACTTTGTTTGCTGCAATGATAATTACGAAATCTATTTTTTGACAAGAACGTCATGGCAATCGCCCTGGAGAAATCCTATCAGAAGCTGCCGTAAGAGGCATTTGTATACTAAATTGCGCAATCCACAAGAGCAAGGATACTATTGCCATATCTTTTGAACGACCCCTAAATAACATGAGCTTGAAGATACTCTTTTCTTTATTAGTAAGTCAAAAAGGTCTTAGTTTTGCTTAAAAACAATAATCGTCTGTGCCATTCCATGTCGTGTTTGTAGCTTTCTGAATTCCATTGCAAATATCTTGGCATGTACTTCCACTACTTCTTATTGCCAAAGTTCACGAACGTCTTGTACATCAAAATGATTTTACAACCTCTGGCAGTAAAGTTCGGTGAATGAAGTCAGAACAACCGATCTGGCAACACTGGCGGAACAAAACGCTGCACATAGATTGTGCCAGGTGCTGACCATCTGTCCGCTTCTCGGCGGCCGCCGTCTCATTA
>BMAV01013411.1:0-59175 GCA_019973955.1 Trichonephila inaurata madagascariensis | reverse complement strand
GTAAGAATGAGCTCTTACTTTAAAATAAGAATACCTGACATGTTCCAGCAAATATTTGCTAATATCAATAAAATGATAATTCGGTATTACTTTGATTACAACAATCACTTAATTGCGAAATTATTTGCGAGTAGGATAATATTCTTAATTTCATGTGTCGATTTGAGCACTCCATCACGCTTTCTTTCCACTTAGACATTTCTGCTGCAAGAGAGAGGATACTATCAAGTTCTTATGTAAACAGTTGCTGGTAAGTATTTTGTTTCTAACGTGTCGGTAATTTATTAAGTTTAACAGTCATCGCATATCTGTACACTGGTAGGGGTCCATTTCTCTGTTTAGATGATGACGAATCATACAACCTTTGACAATAAAGTTTGGTGAACTATTCATCACTACTTGATAACAAGCGTGCGCGTTTATTAGGAAATAGATCAAAAATGCTATCAACAGCAGATGTATCATATATGTCTGTCGCTTTTGATTCAGATAAATAATTCTGTTCGTTATTAACAGCCTCTTTTACTTTTTTTTTTTTTTTTTTGCTCTTACAAAATTTTATTAGTGACTATTTTTTCGTATTATAATTCTTAAAGTATCCGACTACGTTCGGAACCGTGATTTTGCAAAAGCGTATAAATGAATAATATTTATGATATTTAGTGTCACTTATAGATTAGAAAATGTATATAAAATTGTTTTAAGAATAGTATTACAATTAAAAATTATTTAAGTACAATATTTTGACAAAAAATGAACATAGAATGGCCCATTTTCAAAATAGTCTGCTTTCACGAAAAATGCTTCTATTATAATAATATTTTGCCTGTATATAGCTCAGACCTCTGTACAGAGGCTGAACTAGGACTTTTGAAATATATAACTTAGAAGTGGGTTTATCCATGTTTTACGACAATAGAGGGGAGACATTTTATGAAAAAAACGTCGATAATTATTTCAATGGGTTGTAACTCTGAAAACAATATGAATTTTTCAAAAAAAATAGTTCGGACTCTCTGGAGAAGTCTTTACTTTATATAAGCACACACACACACAAACAAAATATTATTGTTTTAGAAGCATTTTTTTATAAAAGGAGAACATTTTGAAAAAGGTTATTCTAAATTAATTTTTTGCCAAAATATTGTAATTAAATAAATTTTTTTGTGAAAATGTCCTTAAAACAATTTTATACGTATATTCTAATCTAAGTGATACTAAATATCATGAAAATTATTCATTTATGCGCTCTTTTAAAATCACGGTTCCGAACGTAATCGGATACCTTAATATTATTTAATTCTCGTTATTTAATTCTCTCTCTATTTTAATGCACACTCTCCGTCAGGATCATGAGTAAGAAAATGTTGTACCCTACTTGTAGCAAATTTCAAAATCCTCATGAATTAAACCAGTTGCTAATAGCTTAATTTCACCTTCGCCAGTATCGAGTTCTTTATTATCATTAACTGTCATAAACTCCTTCAAATCATCCTCATCCAAAGGTCATAAGTTCCGAAGTTTTATTTGAAAATCGTGCTAAAACAAAAAAATCGTCAAATTTGTATGCCGCGTTATTTCGAAAACGTGTAAAAAAAACAGTTGGTTATATATCATTGATATTTTAAGGTACTTATACACTTCTGAATTTAAAATTAAAAGACTGATCTCAAAATAAACATCTTTTTTTCCCACACTCATTAAATATCTATCATTTTTAATCTACATTCATAGAAATACAATTTTCACTTAAAATTATCATTTAACTTTTAAATCTTTAAGTTTTTCAGTTGGAAGACTTTGTTCTGTTGAGTTTTGGGGGTTATAGAAGTAGAATAAAAACATTTCATTTCAAATTGTGAAAAAAATATTTACATAGTATTAATTTGAGGGAAAGACAAATTGAAGTATTCCATTTTAGTCTTTCTTTTTTATAAAAGCTTAAAAGTTTTTTTTTTTTTTTTTTTTTTTCATTTTTGAGTCAAATCTTTGTACCAAAATATTTTTTCCAGCCTTTTTTATACCTTTAAAAAACTTGTTTCATTAATTTTAGTCATTTATATTTAGAAATACTTTGATTCACAGACATCAAGTTACTTCAGTTTTTCCTCTCGTGAGTGTTATCTACAATTAAGTTTATCGCGAAATTATTTTAAGATCATTTTTAATTTTTAAGGATGTTCCTCAATAGCTTTAAAAGCATTTCTTTTACAGTTCTGGTTTTGGTTTGCATAATGCCGTTCCAGAGTAATGGTTCCCAAAATTACTCTGTCCATGAGCGCCTTCTTATGCGAAAAACTGTATCACGAGCCCCCAAATTAAATAAATCTATTTCAATATGCCTACTAGAAAAATTATAAATTTAACTTGCATGTGAGTATAAGTAATAAAAATCATTACTGTTATCTGAAATAATGTTTATTCCAATTATAACTTTTACATTAAAATATAGAAACATATTTTTTTCAATAAGATGGTTATCTTCGTACATTACAAAGAATAATACTGCTTTCTGAGAATGCACAAAATAAATGTAAACTACATAAAAGCTTTCACTGCGGAGATTTCAGCGATTTATTTTTTTTTCTCAAGCAGAATCATATGATTTCCGGTAAAGACTGTTGTAATGGGTCAGTTGATCATCTTATTTAAAAAATGCGAACTTGGCAGTTTTATAGGATGTAGTTAACGATATGTTTCCCGTTTGGCAAGTAAACTAGAAATTAACTATCACACCAAGTCTTGAAAGACCCTTGTGAATTAACTCGAGAGTGAATTATATACCTAATTGAAACGCATGAACTTAGAAAAGCAAAAGCTACAGAATTTTTTTCTTTTTATCCGACATTAACGAGATACAAAATAAGGACAAAAAAAAGAAAACTATGGGAGCCATCAAAAATTCCTTCGCTTTCACAATTTACTTTCATCCATCTAGTGGACAGTACAAAAGACTATAATGAATAGAGAAATATTTCGTCAGCGAACACGAATGGTTCTGCAAAACCACCATCTTCTTTTCAATGGGAATCCATTTAACCTATTCGATTCCCCGAAATAATGGTAAATAAGAAAAATTTTTGATTCTGGATTTTTCTCCATATATTAGATATCAAGAATATAAGAAACGAAATGACGTTGGGAAGAAGAAAACTCATTTTTTTCTCCATCCTCAACTAAAGGAGATGAGCGAGGGGGGTGTGTTCAGACGACTCGCCGGCCTTGAAAAGAGAAGGAATGTGGAATTCCATTCCCTCGAGAATTCCATGATGCTCTCGACACCAGACCACTAATTAAAGCACCACCATTCTACCTTTCCGAGTTCGAGATTAAAATTATGCTCCTCGTAAATCATTGGATAATGGTGACATTTAAATTTTGTCTACCCCCTTTCCTCAACAGCTCAAACGCTGGAAGGGGGTCGAGTAATTAGAAAACAGGTCTTTCTAATAAAATTATTTAATTTTTGTTAATTCATAATCAAATTTTTGATGGAATTTTTTTATTAAGCTATCGTGCTTTCTGGTATGCTCTATTAATGGGTAATGTGTCCCTTAGAAATAATTTAGGGAATGATTTTTTGTTTAATTTAATAGATATATACAGCTTAAAACAATTGCAAGATGTCCCAATTTTAAAGTAGAAGTGATGGCTTACGAAAAGTCTTGTGAACTAGATTGTGATTTGTAAACGTTGTACGATATGAAAAAGAAACTGTCATAGTAACTATTAAATTTTATAGGCTATATCTAAAGGTAAACAAAAAGGCAATGCGATATTAATTAATTCGCGTGTATCAGAAAATCAAAAATCATGTGAATTGTAAGATAAAAATTAATTTCAGTAGAAGGTATGGTTTTCCCAGAGACATAAGGTAATACCGCGTGCCTAATCTATTTAAATTGAGATTTAAGAGTGCGTCAATGGACTTAATTCATGATGGTCGTCACGTGATAAAGGTGATCACGTGTTTTCCTATGAATCCAAAACTGACCGACTTGTACATTTTGTAAAATTTAGATGAAGTTTTATAATTGATAATTTAGTAAAAATGTTTTAAAATTCTTCAAAAGTTTTTCCAAAATTTCAAAAAAAAATTTTTACTATGCGTATGTTTTTAAATGAAGTGCTTTTTGTTTATTTATGAGCATTATTATTGTTGACAAATAAGTACTTCTTAAAATAAAGTTTGTATAAAAAGAAAAGGTTGGCAACAGCGCATGAAATGATGGGTTGGAAGCACGTGATATATTTATCATGTAATTATGACGTTACATAAATTTATAAACTTATTGGCTGGAAACACGTGATTGTAGATGCCATGTAACTATGACGTCACATGAATATAGTCCATTGAAACTTAAACGGACAGTTGTAACTTTTCATCTGAGGGGTACATTGAACTATTTAATAGAATATCAGACTCGAAACCAACTGACCTCGGATTCGTCCTTCCAAGATCATCGTAATCCCCTTTAAATCGGCTGCTTCTCAAGGTCCTTACGCTGGCATGTAAACGTGGGATACCAGCTCAGGTGTCGATCTCGTCTTCTAACCAAGTTTCAAAATTTCGTAACGCATTGACTGCTGAGAACAAATTTTTGATTCAGGTAGAAATATGTGCAGCAATTTAATTAATACATGAAAGTGACGAAAGTACGTTTTCAAAGAATTAATTGGGTGTAATAATCATGAAAAAATAATTTTTGAAAAGTTTCCATTTCATATTAAGGAACCAAGAATAATTGGTACACTATGTCACATATTATATGAAAAGTCTCCCCAAAAATAAAACCAAATTTTACGTACACTGAAACACACAACTCATGTTGTTTCCCTGCAAAACCCAATTTTCCGCAAGTAGTGTGTCAATGCAAGAAAAACAAGATACATTGCGTGTTTCAATGTTGCTTTGTTGAAAAAAGACGCATTAGAACTTATTTTTAGGAAATATTTTCTTTTTTTTTATGCGTGGAAATTCATATTTTATCAAATACAAACATTTGATCATCTTCTGAAACATCATCACAAGAAGCTTTTCGCAGTTTCTTGAACTGTGATAAATTTTATGAATCTATTCAAAGGTGATTTTTTTTAATATTTCTAGTGATTCATTTAACTGAGTAAAGGTAAAAGTCCTTAGATCTACCCAACCCTTTGCCAGAAAATAATGTTTGGAGAAACCATTGCTTAATGCTACGTTTCATCGCATTTCATTCGTCCACCTGTTGACTGAGGTTATCATATTCTGATGGCCACATTTTTTGACCGTTCAAAGACCATTCTACTCTTTGTTGAAAACTGTAAAATTCTTATTCCCAGCGTCATCCGCAATTATTTTCCTGCTTTCGACGTAACCCTTAGCGAATTTTGCCATTTTTTTCTCGTGCTTTACTCAAAACAGTCACTTTTTCTGCTCGTCTCAGGATTAATATAATATTCACCTTTAAATTTCTTATTCAGTGGTTCATTGCAATACACGACATGCTAAATATCGAAGATTCTGATAATGTTCTTGTCTTGTTCTTCTCGGAAGGAAGGAAGAAAAGATCTTAAAGCCTCAAACAGGTTAAAATTCTAGATGTACGTCTGTCGTTGGCCGTAGCCTTGAGCATCATACAGATGACTGTTCGATTTAGCTTGGTTCCACCCCAATTTAGAGGGAGAGCACCCAGGGAGTTTCAGAGGCATCCCATCTTTCTTCCCCTTCCACCCACCTCATGACGGCTATTTAGAGTAATCCCATGCCGCAAAAGCACTATACATTTACAAACATCCATGTTTTCTCCGGGATTCAAAATCGAGCCCTACGGCACGGCAGTCATCGTCGCTAACCACTGTACCGGATGGGTGACGAAGATTATGATCAGTCACAGGTATATGTGTTTCTTATTAAATGTGTGTTATGCTGTATTTGATCTTCGATTGGTCATTAGGCAATATCTGGTATCCACGTTTGACTAACAATCGAATTATTTTGGGGGTACATGTAAAGAATTCCCTGCATATCTTTCAATATGTGACTTTTTTTAAATTCACTTAGCAACTCGAGATTAAGTTTTTTCAGTAAGATCTTAATATTTTTAAGAAAGCGAACACAAATAATCGAGTTTGTGCAGTATATGATAACATTTTTCTTAGACACAGCAACACTAAGTGGAACACTGCTATCTCATACAAAAAAAATATTTTCTATGAGAAATAAATAGAAGATACCAGACACTCCTTCTAAACTTCACACAATATAATGCAACAATATTACTATTTGACCCATGGTTTCAGAAACAGATCGTTAGAATTAAATTATGAAGTCTACGAGGGCTGTTCAATAAATATAATAAGACTAGAATTATAAAAACAACAACAAAAAAAAAACAGAATTCATTTAATCGTCATCATTTAAATGTTTCTTTTCAAAATAACTTCCGTGGTACGTAATGCATTTATCCCAAAGTTCTGTCCACTTCTTAAAAAACATGTAAAAGTCCGTTTTGTGAGAGCTGTTTCAAAACCGCCTACACAGTGCAGCCTTTACACATGCTTTACTGCTTGCAAAACGTTTGCCTCGTAATGGTTTCTTAAGTCGTGCTGTACCATTGTTTGCAGGACATTCGTGTAGCACGAGTCGTTTATGGTAGTACCGGATTCTACAGCGTGTTGATACACAATTCCTTCATAATAAAAAAAATTATGGTCATAAATTTACCAGTTGATTTCACAGTTTTTGCTTTCTTGAGAGAAGGTGAAAATGGATGTTGTGTTATGGTTGGATCGTAGTAATACAACCAAGCTTCGATGCTGATTTTTACAGATTTTTGCTTCCATTTCGACTTTCGTAGGCGCCCACAAACACGCTTCAGTTCGATCACGTGATACTCAGGAATACGAGTCTGTACACGCCATCTATCGGTAGCTTTTGTTAATACTGACAACAAACTTTTCTTATGCCACAGAAATTAACATTCCGATGAGTGGTTTTACGGCGGTAAAATTAGTCTTATTACTTATTGAAAAGCCTGCGTATCTTGAATTTTAAATTCAGAAGTATTTTCAATCCTGACGAAAAAATCATTCATGCATTTTTTAAGATTATTCCATCTACTTCAAATCTTAAGAATCCTCATTTTATAATACAGACATTTGATCTTATTTGATTTTAATTTATGTCTCATAGTGAAGTATTATAAGAGCTATAGGCATTGGGCCTCGTAATCGTGAACAGAGTCAAGTGATGAGGATGACGCCTGAGATGGCACTTCTTTCCCAAATTTTCACACCACGCTTCCATAGAGCTCTACAATATTGAAAAGATCCAAAATTTCTTAAAATCAGAGCAAATTCAAAAAATATTTCACTTATTATTTCAATTATCACTGTTCTAAATTTAATTTGAAATAAAAAAAAAACTCGAAAATTTTTTATTGAAGGAAAAATTTTTAAAAAAAAATATTTTTTTCTAATTAAAATCTTTTGCGAGATAAATTGAGTGTAAAGTGTAAATTTCGTCACAGACCTTAAGCAAACTAATGTGAAAATACACAGCAAAAATGAAAAAAATAATGTCTCTATTAAAATGCATGATATTATTAATGATAGGACCGATTGAAGGATTATAAGTGATATATTGATCATGAAAATTTATTTCAATTTACAAGCAGCATATCACCAAACCGATTCTATAGAGTGGAATAAGCTGTTCGTAACAACTGATTTTTTTTAAAAAAAATAAACAATTTGAAATGAAAACAAAAAATATACATATAAAAAAATTAAAGTCAATTCCTACTTAGGTCAACAAAGAAAATTTTTATATAAGTTACTTTTTATTAAATAATTACAATTAATATAAATATGTATATACATATGAAAAAATCACTATATTAAGAGGACTTGGTACCCTTTGAGAAACTTTCCTTATTTATGTATTTAAAAATTATATTTTTGCATTTTATATAATGTTTCTATTCAGGAAAATGGTACGAGATGAAATTTTTCACATATTATTCACACAATTTTAAAATTTTATAGTTTTTGAAGAAAATTTAGAAAATTTTAAAATTCTACTCCTTTTGTAATTATTAATTTTTTTACCTGAAATTTTTTTGCAATATTCTTATGGAAGTTCTAAACAACTTTAAGGATCGATTTTACAATAATTCGTTTTCGAGAAAAAAAAAATGTTGATATGCATGCTAAAAATCAATGAAAAACCTAATATCTCTTACATTTTAATTTTTTTAAAAAAAAAGTATTTGGCTTAGAGCAAAATGGTTCTCTAATTTTGTTACATGCTTCATATATAACACGCAAGGAAAAAAATGGAAGTGATTGGTTAATAGTTGTGGAAGGAATAGCATTTTGAATGCACTAATGTTTCGAAAAACAGAGTAAAACCACTTTAAAGCTTATAATTCTGAAAAAATAATTATAATAATCTTAAATAAACTTAAAATACACTTTAAGATATTAGTTATATATTTTCCTTAAAATAATTTTATTTTCGTATTTTTTCAATCTCGATACATTTTTTTAAATGGTCAATTTTTAGAGAGTATTAATTGCACAAGAAAATTCAAGAAAAATGTTAAAAAAAAATTTTCTCGGTCACGAAAGAAATTTTAGTTTTTTTCTTCACATAATATTGAAGTAGTACATTTGTATGAAAAACATATCAAGAATAAGAACTGAAATTATGAAATTATTAATATAAAATGCCTTAATTCAAAAATTTTATATGTACACATTTCACAAAGAAGAAAAATTACATTATTGTATTGCCTCGAAAATATTCTGATTTATATATTATACATTCTTTTTTTATAGTTATTATTTCAGTTTATAATATATATATATATATATATATATTTTATCATAACACATTTTTGAACTTTTTTTCTAAAAAGGGGGCGTGGTCGTATTGCCTAATTTGTTTTCAAATGAAGTTTCATGCACTAGTGATATATCAATCGAAATATAATAATGCAAATAATAAGATTAAATAAAAATTTTAAAAAATAGATCGGTCATTTTTGGGTACCAAGTCCTCTTAAAGGGCAAAAAACTTTTTAAATTAGCATT
This sequence comes from Trichonephila inaurata madagascariensis, assembly GCA_019973955.1. Taxonomy (NCBI): domain Eukaryota; kingdom Metazoa; phylum Arthropoda; class Arachnida; order Araneae; family Nephilidae; genus Trichonephila; species Trichonephila inaurata. The sequence continues at coordinate 50,097 of BMAV01013411.1, read as the reverse complement.
AAAAACTTTTTAACCACATTAAATTTGTAACCACATTTTTTAATAAATTTTGAATATAATAGGTAAGAATTTATCTTGAAATCAGTGTAAAAGGATTGCTGACGTCATAGGATTAGCATATGGTTAATCAGGTTAAGTTAAATCTTCATCACAAATTTAAAGAAAGGTGTTTTATACAATGGTGCTGCCATGTGGAGGAATATTACCGAATGAAATATATCTCTTAAACTAAAATTAATTTATTAAATTAAACTAATGAATTAATATTTGGAAAACTGTATTAACTACAGGTTTAAAAAACTTATTTGAACTTGTGTGGATGAATGAAAAGTATTCTATTAAAGATTGAAAATTTGAACTATATGTAGAAATATATATAGAGAGAGAGAGAATGTGAACTATTAGTTGGAATTGAGTAAGAGTTCAAACATCTCACAGTGAGAAGGAAACACATCCACATAAGTATACTTATTTTACCTTAACGAAAACAAATAAGCATTTTCGAAAATAAATTATTTCATTCTGTCGGGATCTTTAAGTATATATGCAAGCAGAAGAAACATTTCTTTGAAGTTGTTTCATAAATTCACAATTAGTTTAAAGAATTATTTAATTCACTTTATTATATAAATGCACTTTATATTTTTAATATGTAAAGCACAATCAAGATGGATTTGTCTAGGGTTACATGGCCCATATTTTCTCAGCGATCCATCCATTTACACGTTAGCCCCTATGGTCTCCTTCCGTGGCTTGAATTGTCAATATCAATTCACAGCATGCCGTCATGAGAAGTCGACATTCTCCAAATAGTCACCAAAATTTTGTGCAAACACAAACAACTATCTGTAATTTGTGTGTTTATCTGAGAGGTTATAAGCTCCTATTCTAAAGGGTGGGAATATAATTTATCGAAATATATTCAGAATTTTATGTATTGATAAATCTTAAGTTACTATAATTCATTCGATTTAAAAGTAATATAAAATCCAATATTTTTTTAGAAGAGAAGAAAAACGTTGTTTTAACTAAACATTCTATTCTGTGAAAAGATTATGCACATTAATACTAATTTCTGCATCGTAATCGAATTGGTAATTCTTAAAAAAATGGACAATTATTTCAGTGATTGACTTGATGTATTTCATTCGTTTTTAAATTGTAAATGCATTGGGAATAATGTATTTGGCTCGAAACATATTGTTCTTATAAACAAATGTTAAATATTATTAACTTCTCTCTTAATAGTTTATTATAAATATTTTTAAACTCTTAAGAATAATTATTTTACCATTTACGAATTGTTAAAAATTTGAAGTTTTATCAAAAATTTTACATGTTTATTAAACTTCTTAAAAGACTGTGCATAAAAAATGTATTTTTTTTTTCATAATTGATAAATTTCAAACACGCACACAAGGATATATTCCACAAACAATGTTAAACTAAAAACAATTATCCTAAACAATATGCAAAATGAAATATTAGGAAAAATAATGGATGAAAATTCAAGTTACACTTTAGTGTCAGTAAAACTGACTAACTAACTACTCATAAATATTGCTTAAATGCTATTCCTTAAGTCAGCTTAAACTTTTTAGGATTTTAAATTAAAAAAAATTTTAACGAAGGTAAAATTTTTCTGCTGTTTTACACAGGAAAAAAAATCATTCAATATATTTTATTCTTAATAATTCGAACTTGACTCATAAATTTTTTGAATTACAAAACAAAAAAGAACTTTTAGCAATTTTTATCACAAGGGAAAAATTATTGAAAATATGTTTTTTTCAGTTGAAATTAAAATTTATTATTCAAAAATATCATACACACTATAAAGCATCTAATTTTATGAATAATCTGATTTTCTTTCTTATTTTAATAAGATCTGAAAAAAATTGTGTGTATGCTTATGACCACAAGATAAAAGTGAAAACTTGTAATTTATTCTGGGCAAGAGTATCCAATTGTTCGGATGTTCCATGTTTTCTTTTACGACATTTTCTTGTGAGGATGTTAAGTTGTTCACTTTTTCGTGCCCATTTATCGATGGACTTGTTTATTTTATCCATTTTTTGTAAAGGACAATGTTTAAATAATTATGCATTTTTATATATCTATATATAAACGATTTAAATTTCAATTAGCCTAATTATTTTAAAATATTTATTATACTTATATAATATACATGTTTATATTGTGTTTACGTACTATCACAACAATGCCAACGTACGTTCACATTTTAAAACCATGTGTCGTACTCACTGAATTAGCAACCATGTGCTTCCTTTTATATAATGTCGCCAATACCATTGCGTTAATAAGTACCGTTAATATAACTTGTTTAACTCTGTACACTATGAGAGCCGTTTGCTTTATTTAAAATTCTCTAAGCAAACAAAAGGAGAGAGTTCGTACTCTATCACAATGAATGCTTTTATTTTCTCGTCATCACCAATATAAGCCAAACTACTGTCAACTTTCTCGCCAGTTACCTTCACTAAATTTTCGGATTTTAATTCTTTTGGCTCATTTTTGTAATTAAATGCTCTTTCTACGTAACCAAAAAATAGATCCCATGTTTCGCTAACAGTGTGTACCATTAATTGTACAGCTTTAAGGAGTTTATCTAATACTTTCAACATAACATAATACGTTGAATTTACACATTCCGTTTGTTGTTGCAAGCGTAACCTATGCAACTAGTCTCCATTTTAACGTTGCAAAACTTTGGTCGAAACTAAGACAAATTCCTTATCTTAAGTAAATTCTAAAGATTTCTTTTAGTTAAACGATTTTATAAACTATTCATGTACTGTCTCACCGATTTCGTATTTTCCAGCCAGCAAGTCAACTTTCGTAACATTTTTAAACATTATTGATCATAAACAATGTTCGGAGGAAAAACCAAACTCACTTTAACTATATAATCTGTTAAGACCTCTGGTTCTTGATTGAGAGTGATAACAAACTTCTTATAATAACTACCCCAGAGTCCCTCTTTTAATTTCCTACAGAAGAATAATCTTTTTTTTAAAGTTATTTTCTCTTGTACTTCTTTCCTTTCGTTCATTCGCTGAAGTTGAGTCGAAGTGGGCTGCATGATAATATTTAAAGAAATAAATACTTTTTTTTTTTCATTTCTATTGGAAGATTTTGAATAGTTACAGCAAATATATAAAGAAAAAAGAAGAAAGCTCAAACAGGGTTCATTAATCTAGCATGCCTCTAGCGCTTGGATTGGGACAGTCCACCAGCGTTCCTCTGTAACACTCGAAGAGTACCAACCTGAGGTGGCTGAGACAGAAGGCCAAGTTGTAGATCTTTTAGCCACTAAAAAGTGTTTCCAGGTGCACCATGAGGAGCAGGGGCGGCTCTAGGGCCGGACAAACCGGACCCTTGCCCGGGCGGCAAATTCTAAAGGCGGCATTTGAAATATATATATATTTTGGTTACAAAAAAATTGATATATTTTCTAAAATAATATTGGGTGTGAATTTGGTATATTTCATTTATTTATCTTTCTTATTTTATACTCTGTATGTTTAATGCCAGTTTACTTTTATGTTGAAACTTAAGAGCTCGATGCGGGATTATATAATCAAATGAGAAATTTGATAAGTTTAACATCTTTCAATAGTAACTTTCTCCCCATCCCGGAGTGGGGTCACTACGGGCATTTCTTTCACCCATACGACGTCCGATGTTAGCTATCCAAAAGGTGACAGGGGCAATAAGAATTTTTTTGTAGATAGAGAGTCAAAGGAGATGTTTTATTTTAGTCTCGAGTGTTGTTATTATAATGTAAAGTAAACGTTTGGGATCCCCATCATCAGTAGACTCTTTTTAGAAGAAATTGGCATGCTAAAATGAGTAATTCCATCTCTTACATTTTACTCGTTTGAATTAATAACAGGTAATTATGTCCTTAACTTCAAATTATTTTGTATTTGACTTAAAATAATATATTATATATACATAGGTGTGTACCTATGGGAACAATTTTATCTTTTAAATTATAATTTTTTGCTTTGCGCAAAAAGGGGTGGCATTTTCCATTTTTGTCCGGGGTGGCAAAAATGCTAGAGCCGACCCTGCAAAGAGGTAGATCTACTGCGCACAGTTTTGTATTTTTTTCTTTCTTTTTTTTTTAATTTGCCTTAAGTAGAAGAGAAAAAGCTCTTAGGCGAAAAGAGCTATTGCAGATGTGTTAGTAGCCAAAGATGAAGGAAAAAACTGATGATGAGCTAATTTCGGCGAGATTGTATTTGGTGTTCTTGGCGAGGATTGTCCGAAGAATCTGTTAGGCTTAACGTATGACGCCTCCAATTAGGCTTAACTTAGCTGAATTCAAATAAGAATTCCTCAAAGTATTCACCACTTTTCAATTTCTTTTGAAGTCAACAGTGTAAAATATATGCTAAGAGCTGCTCACTGGGGAAGGATGATAACGATAAACAAACATATAACATTTTATAATAGCTCATTACAATCTTACGATACAGTGCGATTACATCGGCATAACGTTTCGCCATTTTATAACTATAACTAAATACAATATTTAAAGAGAGAAAATAAAATTTGTTGGAAAACAAGTAATATAAAAAAATAATTTAAGTCAATTCCTACTTAGATCAACAAAGAAAAATTTTATTTTAGCTACTTTTTATTAAATGTTACAATTAATATAAATATGTATATACATAGGACAGAATCACAACATTAAGTGGTAATTCATTTTTATTAATTATCATTAAAGTATCGTATTGTCATCCAAAACAATCGTATCTATAAAATTTCAGTCCAACTGAATGCTTTAAAACGTGAGAAAAAAACCTTTTCAAGTTTTGACACAAGTCGCCAAAAGGGTCGCTAAGTCGCCAACGTGGTTGCATTTGTAATTCTTTAAATAATTAGTTTGAATCAATTAATTTTTATTAATTATAATTAAATTATTGTATTTTCATCCAAAATAATCGTGTATATAAAATTTCAGCTCAATGGAGCGCTTTAAAATGTATTTTATAAACGATTGAAAATTCCACCAAGATAAATAATAAATAAATAAATAGAGAGTGTGAGCTAATAGTAGAAATTGAAAAAGTGTGTATGAAATGTTTACTTTAAAAAAATAAACACGTGCCTAAAATGTTTTCAATTCTAAATAAAGAGCGAGTCTTTGATCCGAGCACGATTTCCGACAAAAGTCGAGAAAAACACACAGAATAGCTTGACTCACCTGAACCTGACGCTTCATTTAAATTCACTCTTCAGAAAAACGCTCCTAAAGAAGTTATAACTTCAGTTATTTATAATTCACTTAACTCTAATTTGTGTGTGTTCAAAAGTTTAAATTAATTTTAGTGACAATGGGCTAAATTCCTGTGAAGTCATAGTTACATGACAACTATAATCCCTTGTTTCATAAATTGATGTAATAATCCCATGATAAATAAAATACTTGTCTCCTGACAATTAGTTTATTTGCTTTGTTGTTGCCTTTTGCATTTTGCAGATATTTTTTTTAAAAAAAAAAAATTACGTATTTATTGACAATAAGAACAAACATAGGGGATGAAAATGCGTTTGATTTAAAAGTTTTTTTTTTAATTTTGAAAAAAACTGTTTAGGGAATCTTAATATTAAAACATATTTATAAAATTTGGAAATTTATTATAATTTTGAGAGTAGAAAAACAAATACCAATCTAATATCAGTTTTGAATTTAATAGAAAACACGTGATCGCATTAATAATGTTAACTTTCGCGAATTTATCCTATTATATTAATAACATACGTGCACATAAATGTAAAATTTTAAAAAAAAACATTTCAATTCGGTTTTAATAAATCAGGGGGAAAAAAGTTACCACGGTTCAGTTATCCAGCAACTGAAATGCCAAGCACGCTTGAAAAAAAACAAACTCCGACTTTCTTCCATTTTTCTTTTCTTTCTTACTTTCAACTCAGTTGTGGGAGTCAATAGTCTGTATCCTTTTATATTTCTCACAGCACATTCCTGACCGAATATCGCACTGAAAAATTCTCAATAATCTGAAATCTTAAGAGCTTTGACGAGACTTCCAAGAAACAAATCATTTGTATTTGTATGGCCTTTTGCTTCCATCTTTAATTCATAACCTACTTTTCAGTTCCAAAAAATGGCAACACCAAAAAAGTGACTTTCAACATTCAGGCACATCGAATTGTGCATCTGTCAAAACATCAGAAATATTCTTTTTCTTCATTTATTATCTTCTTTTTTATATAATCCAGGAAGAAAAATGATATGGTGGGTATATATATATATATACATGAATTTATGTTTAATAAACTGAACCGTCATTACATGCAGAGCTGTTTGTTTTGACAACTATGTAGGAGTCTTTTAAAGTAGACGAAATTTTTCCGTCCTGGATCTTAGATTTCCTTTTGACGTTTGTTGAAATTTGAGAAAAAAGAAGAATCATAACTTAGTTTGGGTGATTTTTTTCATATAATTTGTGCGTCTTTTTGCCTTTTTTTAAATTCAATTACACAGAAATCGAGAAACAGATTTTTAAATTCAACTGTTTTTAACAATTTATTTTTAAGTAAAAACGAGAGTCGTAAATTTATACGTAATTCTAGACTTGCTTATTGAAAATATGAATGAGAAACATTCCCATTTTCTTTTTATCTGTAAATATTCTCCTTTCATATTCCAATTTTTCGTTTCTCATGTAAACTGCTTGATATGTAAAATTTATCTAAAATCAAATCTTAGATGAATAGTCATAAATAATTCCTTTTTTAAGAAAATTTAGTTTGAAAATAGAAGCATATATGTATATGTAATAATTCCCTCTAGCATCCTTTTATAACTAACTCTTTTTAATAATCTTTAAATAAGCTTTTATTCCTTAGGCTCAAAACTAACGCCCTAATCGTAATCGTAATCAAAAATAGTAATATTATATCAGAAAATCTCTTTCCCTCTCATTTTAACCAATCACAGCTCTTGTTACAAAGGAGTTACGCGACCTTCACTGCCGGTATAAAAAGCGAAAATCTTTTTCTAGTTACTTCCCCTACATTCAAAAACTGGCAATTTCATTTTTTGAAAATCTTTCTAATTTTGACAAGGTTAATGCTCAAAAACTAAATAACTATTTTTCAGAGCCAGATTCTAAAAGACCAGTTTCTTCCAGAAGAGAATTCTTCTGGACTCTTATAATACCCCCTAGCAAATAATTTAATCACTCACCTTGTGGTGAGTGAACCTAGTAAATTTTATTTTTCTTCTATTCTTTCATTTTAATTTATTATTTCTTTTTAAATTTTTCAATGTTGATTCCACTTTGGAATCCCACACAGGCTAGCTTTCTAGACCCCAGCCCATTGCAATGTATCAGGGCAGCCAATAGAGTGCCTACTCCCCGAGTGCTCTCAGCCAATGGTAACCAAGACTCTCAACCAACAGCAACATTTTTCCCGCCAACTTCGGATGCCTCCGAAACAACTCCCAAGACAACACCTCCTTGCCACATCCTCCCAACTAATCAAAAGACACTCTCTCATAACGGCCCTTCAATATCAGGCCACAATCAACATCTCAGATATGGATGGAGTAACGTTCCATTTCCGGTGACGTCCAGCGCCCCTCTAGTTAGTTCCTTTTTTCTAGATCATAGAAAAAAGAAAGAAACGAGTAAATCCTTTAATAACTAAGAAGAATATTATTTATTTTATCAAAATTTACAAGAATCAGAAAATATCACAAAATAGACTTAACAGCATTGACTTCTGAGCGACTCATATATCACTCACAGTAAACCTGAATAATAACCCTATTCCATACACACTTTATAAGGCAAGTGCCCGTGGGGGTTGCCCTACTTCTACATTTTCCTCGCGACCTAGAGGTGGGGGAATGAATGAAGAACCAGACGTTGCCATAATCTTAATATCTCTTTATTAAGATCTTAAACAATACGCAATAATAATTATATTCAATTCAATTCAAGTGAATCTGAGATGAAGAGACATAAATTCATATTACCAAATAATCGCGTAACTGACCACTATGTCTAACTTTACCGACTAAACCTAATCTCAATAAATGCACAGTTCCTAGTAGTTTAATTCAATGGTCTTACCGCTCTAACTTGGGTAAGCAGCATTTCGCTTGAATCCTAACTGACGTGGCGGTTATCCTTGTAGAATGGTATCCACCTTGAACACACTGGCACGGATAGATTAAATCTTGGATTTCCTCTCACTTTAGCTTAAACACTTATACACATAGACCTCGTACATTCACTTCCCATAGCCACCCTGCGTACGCTAAACTTCTACTATTTATAATATTCCTAATTTGAATATTTCACGCTTTCTCTTCTCGAGTTGGTTGGAAAGAATTGACATTCTGGTCCCAAAGAAATCCAAAAGGAGTTTTAGTAGAAATCGCGATGAGTCCGTCACAACTTAGAAGATTATATATTAAAATAACATTTAAAAAGTAGATCAAAAAACATATTCTAAGTACTCTGTGCAAAAGCAATTAAAAACAGTATTGTATTTGTTATTAAAATATTGATATAATTGACACATTAATAAAAGTGTTTGTGTCACATACTCCTGCATTATATTCCCTAACTGGGATATGGGTTGGCATTTTTTCACTCAAACTGTCGAAATCTAGGCCTATAGAAATTATCTGCAGTCGCGTTACATATTCAGCTTTTGGTTCTTTTCTTTTCTTATATTTTGTTTTTGAGATGTATTTTTCACTAAAAAGCCTTATTCTGAAAGGCATTTTAATATTTACAGCTGTGTAACAAATTCTGTGTATTTTCCATGGATTGGCAACCTAAAATTTAGGAGCTGTTTTTGCTTGAATTTAGATTTTAATATAGAGTATGTTGATAAGTTGTCCCCTTTCATAGATATTTTTTTCAACTAATGAAAAAGGTGTATTTTCCATTCAAAAAACATCTAATGATGCAAAATATTGAATTAAAGAATACAAAATTATTTCGTGGAACCCGGGATAGAGTAAATAAAAGAATATTTACAATTTAGTATATACATATAAAGAGAGAGAGAAAATGTGTATGTTTTAATATTCTTTTGTTATATTATAATAAACGTTTGAAAAGTATTGCAAAATTAAGTTATATTATGCATCAATAAAATTTTCAGTTATTTAATGACTGGTATGAGCTTTAGATACTTAGGGTTCAATCCATTTGATATACACATTAACAATTTTCTTTTCAATTTTTTATTGTGACTCGTAGAACCCTAGTTCCGTGGTTCAGTTTGAAGACCAATGGTCTAAAACAGCGATACTCAACCTGCGGCCCACAGAGACATTTTAAGTGGCCCGGTGATGACCCATTGCTCGGAGAAATTAAATTAAGAACAATGTATTAAAAATTTGGTGGGAAGTTCTTTAAGGTATCCGACTACGTTCGGAGCCATGATTTTGCAAAAGCCTGTAAATGGATAATATTTATGATATTTAGTGTCACTTAGATTAGAATACATGTATAAAATTGTTTTAAGGACATTATGACAAAAAAAAATTATTTAAATACAATATTTTGGCAAAAAATTAACTTAGAATAACCTTTTTTCCAAATGTTCTCCTTTTGTAAAAAATACTTCTATTGTATTAATATTACACCTGTATTCAGCTCAGACCTCTGTACAGAGGCTCAACTAGAATTTTTGAAATGCATAACTCGGAAGTCGATTTATCCATGTTTTACGAAAACAGAAGGGAGGAATTTTAAGAAAATACGCCGATAATTATTTCAAATGGTTTTAACTCTGAAAATAATGTGAATTTTTCAAAAATCATAGTTGAGCCTCTGTACAGAGGTCTGAGCTATATACAGGCAAAATATTAATACAATAGAAGCATTTTTTACAAAAGGAGAACATTTGGAAAAAAGTTTATTATAAGTTAATTTTTTGCCTAAATATTGTGTTTAAATAATTTTTTTTGTCATAATGTCCTTAAAACAATTTTATACATGTAATTAATTGTTTTATACATGTATTTAATCTAAGTGACACTAAACATCATAAATATTATCCATTTATGCTCTTTTTTAAAATCATGGTTCCGAACGTAGTAGGATACCGTAACAAGAAATCAAAAATATCGATTTTGCTTTTTTGCTGTCGATGTCGTACGGCTGAGAATTGATATTCTTTTTCTATTTGTAACGATTACGGTTAGTGATAACAGACAAGAGTGGAGTAGCGATAATTTTATGGGAGGAACTGATTTTTAACAATCTTTCATTCCTTGCAAACGAAAAATATTCGAATGATTTAGAAGTTGATTGTTTTGTAGAGAAAAACAAACATGTGGATCAGTACCTGTTGGATCTATCACGAAAGCGTTGTATTTAAAAAATACCAATCAACGGGAATCACATTCAACGATACTTTTCCTCCAAAATCTCTTTCAAAATATGATAAATAGATTTTATTGAATATTCTTTGAAACAGCAACGAAGTGTTTTGTCAGTGTAACGTTACAGCAGTAACAAAGATACTCTATAAAATTTGTTATATTATTGATAATCACATGGAACCGTTTACTGATGCAAAAATTGTGAAGGAGTGTATCTTAAATTCTTTTAATTTAGTGTTAGTGACAATAATATAAAAAATAATAATTAAAAAAAGCAAAACAGAAATTATAATATTTTGATCAATTTTCCACATTTTAAATTTTCAATATCCTCTTGGTTCCTCCCCTCCTTTAACCTCATGCTGCGGCCCGCGGGAAAAAAAGGTGGAGTACCCCTGGTCTAAAACATACGTTACACCCCCGCATTTCGGGGGCCCCAGTTTATGTTATGTTATACTTTTGTAAGAGGCCTGGGGCCTCATGCCTTGCTGGGGGGCCCTAGTACTCTTCGCTATGCCACTGGGCTCTCTTATTTGTCTTTGATAAGCATTGAACAAAACAATAGGTAAGAAATATTAAATCGATGAATTAATAACCGACTTTTCTAAGAAAAATATGAGAAATCAATCGCGTTTTTTTTGTGATTTACTTCTTGTATGTAGTACTATTAACTATTAGTGTGTTCGGTTCTTTCTTAGTGTATCGTTGTTACCAGGTAATCTGTCGACAGCTATTAGAGATTCAATTTTAATACATACTATAAATACTTTCTAATGTTATACGTTATTTACTTCGTTTACTCAGACGCAGGTGAATTTTGTATTCAGTGGTAAGCTTAGTAGTTTTTTTAAATATTTTTATGTAGTGTTTAAAGAACTGGCGTAGTCAGTTCTGAGTGGGCCCCATATCATAACTTCTTCAAGGCCCTTGTTTAGAAATGAAAACCTTGTTAGTGGTACTGTAGTTACACATGTTGGAACCCCTTTAGCTTGGGAGCCCCGTATCATTGATACGGCGGTAGCTACGCCCCTGGTTTAAAGGTACATTATGTTACGGTTTTAAAATCCTTTGTATATAAGATCCGGCTTGGGGTCCAAAACCTGACCTTTTTCTTAGGGGGGGGGGGGCTAATATTCTCCATTATGCCACTAAAAAGTTATTACGCTGCCCCTATTTTTAGCGACTCTTTCTAATTTGTATTCTTAAATTATGAACTTCTTCTTCCAAGGTTAGGAAAATATTGGAATCCTGTTCAGAGAAACAAAATCGAAAGTAAAAAAAAATAAATTAATTTGATAATATAAATGCGGATTCATAACCGCTTTACTCCTACATATGCTCGGTAAAAATAGCCAAGAAAAATTGAAAAAAAAATTAAAATTATCTAAAACTTTAATTATTCGAAAAACATTTATTATTTCTCGATCAAAATCTATTTTATTTCTTACGTAATACACACGAAGCGTTCTTAGAAATCGGAATAGTAATGAATGGAAAGAAAATCTGAATCGATGTAATCTTCTTTATCATAAAACGCAACTTACGTGGGTACTCCCCCCCCCCTTTCCTGGATACACAGCGTAAAGAAAATAGATTATGTAGAAAAGCATGCAATAAGCCCACACATAACGCCGCTTTTCTCTTCATTGATTTGCGTGGGAGTTTCCCCGGAACTCACGACGTTAAAAGGATCTCGCAGAAAGCGAATTAATCTTCATTTCCCCCATTATTAAAAAAAAAACGTTGTGGGTAGTTTTCACCTGATACTACTCCGATAGAGTATTTTCTGAACTCATTATCGCGGAAGAATACAATACGTCGTGACAAAATGAGTGATTTAGTTAAACTGCCATTGTAAATTAAATTCCGAAAAAATTCTATTTTGAGAAATTACGTAAATCGTAAAATATCGCGTCGTTTTAGTTGACCTTTTAAGACAACAGAGTTGGTTTGAGAGTGTTCTTCAAAAGATATTTTGGTACTCCTGTAAACAAACACTTCACTCTTCATGATCATTAAAAAATATTAAAGGCGAACAGAGTTATCTGTGTTAACTTTTAAGATAGTACTTTTATTTCGTTAGGATCGTTGTTTAGATAAAAAAATATATATATTCTATAAAAAGGTATAAAAAATATTTTAAAAATATTCTATGATGAAGTGTGTAGCATATTATTTATCACACTTTTTCAAATCAAACATAAAACACTTACATATTAAAGCAGTGATTCTCAACATTTTTGCTGCTGCGGTACACTTTAACAATTTCAAAATCTGACGGCACACTAACAATAAAACAAGTTTGAAAGTATTTTATCTATTTGTAATACACTCTAGGTAAAATAATTTAAAATAATAATTTTCAATGTTAAAAATAATATGAACGACAAAGACAATAAAATGTTTATCGAGTAATTGATAAGAAATTAATTATAAGAATACCTTTAATGTGAAATTTGAGAGCTTCATGATTTTTAATAATTTCGTTTATATCGTGTCATGCAAATGAAAATGCCACTCTCATTTCGTCATCTACATTTAAAAGTCTCCATCTTTCTTTCATTTTCATATTTGTTAATGCTGAAAATCCAAATTCACGCAAATATATAAGCTGTAGAAAACTGTAACACTATTTCTATAGTTTTGGCTATTATGAGATAATCGCCTCTAATTTTAATCCTTAGTGAATTAATTGATTATTCCGAATGTTTTAAAATTAATTCTCGATTATCACAGAGCGAAATTAGTTTTTCCTCTTACAATACTTCCTCTTCGATACAGATGTATTCATTATCACAAATGAATTATAAACCCAATCAATTTTTTTTAATCCATCTACCAAATGAAAGGATAAGTTAAATATACCCTTAGTTTGTTTCTATAAAACGGTCGAAAGATTTAAAATTTTGAAAAAATGTTTCTTTCCTCTAGTACGCATGCGCTAAGAACCAGTTTACCGGAAATTGACACCCGAGTGGGATTGCGGGGTGCTATAATTAAAAAAAAAATCCCGTTTCTTATAAACTTGAATTTTAGTAAATATGTTTCTTCAGTTGAGAAAAGATCTTCTAAAACAGAGGCTTACAGAAATCGACTCTTCAAGGGAGGTTGCGAGAGTGTTGTAGACAAAAAAAGGCCTATTTCTGAGTCATTAGACAAACAGAATTGAAATTTATCATGCACGTTTCTTCTATTGAGTAGAGGTCCACTAAAAAAGGTGTTTTCGCAAATCGATTCCGTAAGGGGGTCAGGGGACGTTATGGAGGCGCAAAAAATAAATATGCTTTCATTTTAGAAATTTAAACCCTTTTTAAATTAAGAGACGGAATCTAAAATAATGTTTTCGGATGCAATTAAAATGTTAATGATAGGACTTAGATAAAATTTAGAAACAATATACAGTCATACAATATTATGATGAACCAAGAAAGACGGGGTAGTTACAGTTAGTGCAAAATCAAAAAAGTTAACTTTAAAACAATTATGTGGAATATGAGAAAAAGAATTATAAACTATTTATCTGTATAAATAAAAATGTGTGTGTGTGTGTGTGTCCTTTGCCTTCCTAAGTCGTTCATCGAGGAAACTTTGGAGAATAGTTGGACGTGAGCCTGCAAAGGTTTCTGAGAGTTCGTAAAATTGACCCCTAACGGGCGTTGCGGGGACTTAAGGGGTGTAGGTTATATATATTCCTATTTTTGAACTATTAGACCTACAAACTTGAAAATTGGTGGGCGTGCTTCTTTCAAGGATTAGAGGTCCGCTACAAAAGGGTGTTTGGAGAAAAATGAATCCTAAAGGGTATTGTAGGGGCTTAAGTGATGTGTTATAGATAAATATATTCCCGTTCTTCAACTATTGAACCTACAAACTTGAAATTTAGTTGGCCTATTCCGTTTATATAAAGTAGATATTCACTACACAAGGGGTTTTACAAAAATTGAGCCTCAAGGGGTGTCGCAAGAGCTTAAGACAGAGGCGTAGCTACCGCCGTATCAATGACCACTTTTGAACTCTTAGACGTAAAGAAATTTTGTTGGCATGTTTTTGTTGTTGTTGAAAATAGATCCGCTTAAAAAAGATTTTACGGAAATTGAATTCTATTGAGAGGGGGGAAAGGGTTTTTCGTTATCGATCTTCTACTTATCGTAATGAAATTTAGCATGCATGTTACTTTTGATGAATGGAAATTCGCTAAGAAAGAATTTTAAGGAAATCGATTCCTGTGGTGGAGAGGGAATCTTTTATGGCATATTGAGATTTAAAAAAACCGTTTTCGAAATACTAGAACAAAAATAATGAAATTTGGTTTGTATGTCTCTGTTGTTGAATTGAACGGGTTTGTTGAACGGATCTTACAGAAATAGACTCTCAAAGGTGGTTACTGGAGCTTATTGATAAAAAAAATTTTCGTTTTTGACCAATTAGATTTAGACTTGAAATTCAGCAAGCATGTTTATTTTATTCAGTTGAGATCCATTGAAAATGGGTTTAGTGAAAATCTACTTGGAAAAGGGTTACGAGAGAGTTCAATTTTAGAGATTGTTATTAGGAAGTTCTGTCCTTTTTAAATCAAGAATCATAAGAATATTTTACAATGCAATCGAATATTTAATGCTAAGATATCAATAATTTAAAAAATATATAAACGAGTGCTTCTCACACTTTCAATATTTGCGACCCAATATTCTTTCATATTTTTCATCGCGCTCCCCTCCCCTCCGTACAATAACAATGTATTGAATTCAATAATACCATACTTTAACGCCAAAGCTACAATACGACTTTAACCTCCTAAGTACCGCCGTAGTATATAAAAGTCTCGCTCAGCCAAAGCATTAATTGCCCCGGACGTATATATACGTGTTTCCGAAGTACGATCTACTGTGCACTGCTGTTCCTAAAATTATTCCCCTGACTTTGGAGGACCTTGATAGTGTTTGTGAAGGATTTACTTATTTCAGAAAAGGTTTTTCTAATTTATTCCTTTTCCCCCCCCCCCCCTAATAGATCACGTACACTGGCCTACTTGGAAAAAAGTGGCGTTGGGGAGTGAATCACATAACTTTTAATCGGTATAGCTGAGGTATTAATTATAAACCGTACAAATTATCAAGATAAGTGTTCATTTTTATATATGACACAAGCCCATAAGGTCACTGGAAATTATTAAACTTGTTTTTAACTTAGTATTGTTAAATTAATTATAAAATACATTGTGCAGTATCGCTACATTTATAGACGTATTGCGTCAGTGCATTTTATATTTCCTTTTGTCCGAATGTGTTTTGTTTGTTTGCTTTCATTTAATTAATAATCTTTTTGATTAATCTTTTGTATTCGACTTTTCAATATGCTCGCGTCCCCCTCGTTGAGTTATCACGCCGCTCTAGGGGGCGCGCCCCACAGTTTGAGAAACGCAGATATAAACAGTATATATTCATATAACATCATGAAACACTCAGCGACGCGGGAGGGTAACGGCAAGTATAATATAATGGAAATTAAGAGCCGTAATGTTACGTATTAAAAAATTCACACACGCTCAAATTGTCACATTTTTATTTGTCAATTAAATCAAAAACTTCTATCAAGTAATAAACTCAATCCTTAACTCTTTTTACAATTCTGCAACCTGTGACACTAGTAGCTTTAATTTCATCAGACGTAGAAATGACAAATTATTTTTCTCTTTTTATCAAATACCAACGGAAAACGGGTGGGGAAAAAATCTTTAGAGTAGAATTTTTCAATTTCTCTTATCGTGAAGGCTCTTTTATGTTCCAAAAGTAAATTTTGGACGAACATTTTTGAGTCGTCATGACTATTTTTGATCGACATGAAATGGAAACCTCATTGATATATAGATTAGGAAGAAACGAGGGAAAAACGCAACTAATGATTTCATTTCAGTTTCCTATAGATGGGATTGATAAATTTTCCGACATCTCCAAGTTAGTTCTAAGTGAAATGAAAGCTATCCATACTGGTGGTTAACTTTTGGAGACATAACACAGATAATTTTAAGTTGTATTGAAAGAGGAAAAATTAGATAAATAAAAATAGTGCTTTTCTTGCTCTAAAACTCACAACTAACTGTTTACGTCTTTATATAATAATGTTTTATGATTTTTAAGATAACTGGGACATGAAAATGCTTCAAGTTTTGCATTTTTCTATTTTACTTTTAAAAAATATTGGATACTTTACTGCATCCATAGATGCATTATTTATGAGAATTTGATAAATAGAAAGCTAGAAAATTGAATTTTAAAATTATAAACAAATGTGATGTAGCTATGATTTAGGTCCATTTTCTTAAAAATCCGTTTTGTATATATTGTATTTTAAAAAACTAATTTTTTACAAATTTTAAAATGAAATTTGGTTTTCTTAAATGTTCATTAAGTCTAGTTTTGTATTGACAAGTACTCGGTGTAGTTCTTAAATTATAAATCAATTGGATATAGTACAAAGTGGATCTTGGAGATTATTTAAAATTAAATTCACAGCTTGTAAAATAGACATTTCCTAACTGCTTATGGTTAACATTTGAATGCTCATGAATATCTCTATATGTTTATAACTCTTGGTTTTACTTTAAAATAAATAAGTATTCATATGTATGAGTACAAAAACAGAGTTCCATTTAAATCAGACATCAAATTAATTTTTTAAATTCATCGAAAGACATTTCCTTTGTGTATTTTTATAAGAATAAAAATATGTGTAAGGAACTCTGTACTATCTTGTAATGATGTTTAAAGTGAAGTAAAAATACTAAAACTTATAGACATAAAATTTTGGTATTTTAAACAGAAGGTGTGAATCATTGATAACACGTATTGATGAAGTAGGGAAAGAGTAATTAAAAAGACTTTTAAATATATATATATATATATATATATATATATATATATATATATAAAATCTAGAATTTTAAACTTACAATTTAAAAACTGAGAAATGATGCAAAACAATTCAGTTAATTATGGTATGGCTTTATATTGCATTAAAAAATATTAGTTTACAAATCATAGATGAAAATATCTTTATTTGCAATTTTCTCAAAATGCACTTTTTTGGTGATTCCGGTACACTTTTCTCAATATCTACTTTACCTATAGTGCTGATATCCACAAATTTTCACCAAAGTGAACTATTTTTTTTCAAATAAACATTCACAAATTTTATTTGAATCATTAAATTTAAAAATTTATACAGCTTTTATATATAAATTTTTTAAAAAAATTTCATTTTATGGATTGCTATGTTTGCAAAAACTCTGTAAAATTTTATATCTATATATGCAATGAATTTTATGCAAATTGTACCTAAAGGTAAGAACATGCCTCGAAAATAAATAAAAAAAAATAGTTATTGATTATATTTATTGCTCATGCAGATTTATTTTTAAATTAAAATGAAATTTTTCTACATTAACAGGTACATAAATATACAGATAATTCAACGTAAAAATCTTACTTCCGTTGCTTTTAACTTATGTAAGTGAGAACCATTTAAATTTGGTGTGAAAAAAAGTTCATTTTTCTTTGTTGCAGACGTCTGAGTTACCTGAACGCAGAATATATTTTATAGGTGCATTAAAAGTTTTAATATGAGAATAAAAGAACTGGTCATGGTAACGTACTTAAAATATTAAGAACAAATGAAAAAATTAAAATACAGTTGCGTGGGAGAACAGCACCCGCCCATTATTTGAATAATTACAAATTTATCTATAGACGAGGACAAACAGATGATTACACGAAGACAAATCAGCGTAGAAACACAAAGAAATATCATAATAGATTATTTACAATTGTACAAATAGAACTCGTTACAAGCTAGAAACGGCTTTCTAAACCACCTTGAATAAATTTGTGGCCAGCTAGATTCATTACAACTTTACAAAATACGATTATTTTGGGCAATATTTTTGTTTTTAGTGTAGACCCATAGCTGTTTCTATTTTATAATGTTACTTCTGTCTATATACATACTTAAAAGTGGGTAATATTGCCTTAGATGCATTTCAAAAAGTTTCTTCTTTGAGTGATCTGGAAACACGTTATGAAATATCGGCGTTTCTTAACCTTTCTCCTAAATATCCATCGGTAAAACTTGTTTGTTTTTTTCAAACGTACTTCAGGATTTTACAGTTGTATGACTTTTGACACTACAGAAGGTCGTTCGTACTTTATGAAAACAATTTTGTAATTTATTTTATCGTTTACATTTTGATATAAAACTTTAGAATAATCACCTGTTAATGTTTTCTTTTGATTAGAATATCGTCGGCCTAATTATCAGAATGCGTAACTTCACAAAGGAACTAAATTTGATACAGGAGTGCTATACGCACCAAGCTCTGTTTCGCGCGATTCCTTAATCGCGCCAAGTAGCGGTTGTTGTGGACTTAGTTGGATCCAAGATGACGACCTATCGGTAACAAATCATCAGAACAAAAATAGTAAAGAACTGTTTTGAAATATAATGCAAATGAAAAATATAAGAATAGCTTAAGAATAATCAATATCAATCAGTAATGAATATCAATATAATATAATAAAAATTCTATATAATAATAATCATAATAATATTATATAATGTATTATTATCATATAACATAATTTAATAGTGATTATGATGTATGATAATATTCGTATAATTTTTATATAATAGATATTATGTATAATAAATATTCATATAATATAATAATTATAAATAAATAACATAAAAAACAATTACTATTATGTATAATAATTATTATATTATACTATAAATAAAAAATAATTGTATAATATGTATTATAAAATTAATAATGAATATCAATTAATAAATGCTGATAATTTACAATATTCAAAAACTTCGAGTTCCTTTAATGAATTGAAATGGAAATAAAATCGTTTGAAATTGATAGGGTAACCGCAGGAAAAAATCAGAAAATAATTAACTCTAATATATACGTTATCCCCATGGCAACCACATTTCGAAACGATACAAATATCAAGGTAACCATATTGTAATGTTATCTCCCATCTTGGCGAACATAAACAACAACTTGGCGCGTAGCACTCCTGTATCAAATGGACTAAATTCATGACAATCACGTGATAAAGGGAAACACGTGTTCTACATTGAATTCAAAACAAACATCAAACTAATTGTACTTGTTATTCTATTTGTAAAATTTAGATAAAATTTCAAGTTTCGTAATTGAGTAAAGATTTCCAAGTATTATAAAAAAAATTACACATCAAAAGGTTTTTAAATTTAAAAAAAACAATAACTTTTATTTTATACGTGTATTTTGAAGTCAAGTATATTTTGCTTATTTATAATTGTTGACAAGTATGAACTTTTTAAAAGAAAGTTTCTGCAAAAAGAAAAAGTTGGCAACAATGAAGAATTTGAACCGATTGGCTAGAAACACATGATTGCATTTACTATGTGACTATGACGTCACATTAATTTAAAAATTGATTGGCTAGAAATATGTGTTTTTTCATTTGTCATGTGATTATGAGGTCATATGAATTTAGTCCATTAGCACCCCAGAAGGAGTTCCGCAGTCTGATAATTAGGCCGACGATATAAAATGAAAGATTTACTTTGAAAATGGCTCTTGAAATGGATAGATGGCTCGAAGGTTACGTAATTGCGCTCTCCGATAAAATAATTGTATCAGCAAATTATAAGGCGATGTAAAAATCTTGGTGACTGCTTTTCAAAAAGAAGTATTTCTAATATAAAAAATTTGAAAGAAAAAAAAGTATAGCTGGAAGTAAAAATGAAAATAGAAATACGAAATATCATCCTACGACTGTTCGAATGCAGGCTACTATCAAGAAAATATAGTCTTTGATCCTAAAAGAAAATCCGCCGACTCAAAAGATTCATTGCATCGAAACTAGGAATGTCTTCTAGTACTGTAAGGAAAATCAGTCATAAAGATTTAACGTTAAACAAGTAATATAAAAAATATAAAAAAAAATTAAGTCAATTCCTACTTAGATCAACAAAGAAAAATTTTATTTTAGCTTCTTTTTATTAAATAGTTCCAATTAATATAAATATGTATATACATAAGACAGAATCCCTACATTAAGTGGTCATTCATTTTTATTCATTAGCATTAAAGTATCGTATTGTCATCCAAAACAATCGTGTGTATAAAATTTCAATTCAACTGAATGCTTTGAAACGTGAGAAAAAAAAACCTTTTCAAGTTTTGACACAAGTCGCCAAAACTGATGGCAACGTGGCTGTATTTGTAATTCTTTAAATAATTAGTTTTAATCAATTAATTTTATTAATTATAATTAAATTATTGTATTGTCATCCAAAATAATCATGTATATAAAATTTCAGCTCAATGGAGCGCTTTAAAATGTATTTTATTAACGATTGAAAATTCCACCAAGATAAATAAATAAATATATAGAGAGTGTGAGTTATATAAAAGTAGGAATTGAAAAATATGTTGAAACCTAAAGTTCATCTGAATTGCTGAAGGAAAACAAATTGTAGAGTATTATAAAGAAAACACTTAGCTGCTGAAAAGTGGGAATTTGTGGTAACACTCGTTAAGGCATCAGTATATTTAAGTGACTTTAATAAGAGAAGAACAATCTTCTATTGCTCAACTGACGGATATGATGGTACAAAATGGCTTCGTCAGTGTACAGAAAAGTTCCCAAAAGGATTCATGATAATTTCCGGATTTTGTTACAAAAATCAAAAAGAATCTCCAGTAAAGCCATATTTAATTCGCTCTACTATCAGCAGAATATTTTAGAATCCAGTTTTGAAGAAGAAATTACAGATTTATATGGAAAGGACATTGATAAAGTTGAACGTCATGTGGACAAAACCTCTAATCACCCGTCTATGTCAGCTCTGGCGCTTATTTAGCAAATAAAAATTTAAAAAAAACAGGAATACAGTGATAAAATACTACTTCAACGGACTTTTGTGTTTGCGGTTTGTTAAAGCGAGCTGTATAAAAACGGCATCCAAGAACTCTGAAAAGACTTTGGAAAAGGGTTCAAGAGGAAGTGAATGAAATTGGAGTCAGAGTACTTTCATGGAAAACTCGAGCGATGAACAGCAACTGTCATGAATCATGGCTGTCACATAGAAGCAAATCGCCACAAAAAATGCGGCATTTACAGATAAAAATTAACTATCAAAATCGTTTCCATAAAGTGCGAATGACCTGTATTTCTCAAATTGCTATTATTGATTTGATTTTAAAAATTCTAATTTTAACACCAGAATGTTGACTGAAACTTAAAGAACCTAATTAAGTTCCATTTCCACGCAAATCACTTTGTAAAATCTCTTCTCATTTGATTCGTTGAATAAAGACTGCTAAAATGAGCAATTAGAATTACTTAAGATGGAAAGACAAAGGATTAAACCTATTAATGGAGAATTAAATGTAATAGATTTTTGGAACGATTGGGAGTTGCTGCAGCTACGAAACTTCAAGTCAAATGTTCTGAAAAAAATTAATTCGGGATTCCGCCTCCATCAACATAGAAGCAGAGCATTTATTGATAGAATTTTCAATGCTATAACTGTAGAACTCTGTGATGAAACAATATGCATTGTTAGTTTTTCTTTAAAGAAACTGTTTGCCTTATTATACATCTTATTTGAGGTTATAGCTAGATGTCCAAGGATTAAGGTTTTGAATTCACTGCCGACGATTTATGATTTAGGCTTATTGATTGAGGGATTGTTCATTAATGTCACACTGAAGTAACATAAGGGTTATTTGAATTAGTTCAATGGTTCAAGTCTTCTGCATAAAAAATATTAAAAAAGAACACGATACTATTTGATAAAAATATTTCAGCATTTTCTTTAACCCTTTAACTGCCCAAAATATTCCAAAAAAGGCACATTTTTTATTGCATTTAACTAAGCAGAATGCATAACAGAATGAAAAAATGGAAGAATTTAATTTTCCTTTTCAATTTTAAAATTATCACACTATTTTTTATTTTATATTTGCGGAACACAAAAAACCCTAAATATTTGATTTTTATGAGTCCTCTCTGTATGCTCTAAAGAATGTTTAATATATCTTAAAAGAATTTCATGTTCGTATCTCTTTTTTAAACGATTGAGGATTTTGTGTGTTTGTACATATATATATATATATATATATATATATATATATATATGTGTGTGTGTGTGTGTTAAGACGTGGCCAGGGGAAGGTATTACTGTAACGATATGACTGGGTAATGCTTTCTTTCAGGTGGATCATATTTTAGATGGTTGATGTTCTTTATTGATGGGATTCATGAGGCAGTCTTGTAGTTATCTTATCCGGTTTATTGAACATTTAACATACTGCGTTTCAACATAACAAGAAGAGCAGACAAGAAGACACACAAAATAAGCTGCAGCCGGTAACACATAATGAAGGCAGACAATGAACAAGAAGGCTGGATTTCCATATATATATATATATAGATCCATCTATTTATACCAAGCGGGAATTCACAGGATCTGGGTGGGAGGATGGATATAAGTAGCTAGTTAAAATAATTAAGCAGTTGTCCTGAAGGACTGGACCAGAGAATTTAAAAAAATACTAGAGGGAATTATTACATATATATATGCACATACAAATTTAAGCATGGTGTAATTCTTAGATTGCAATGTGCAAAGAGATAATATCGGCCTTTCTTTATTATCTTTCAATTTTCATTGCTTCTCAAGCAATATATTGCACTTTGCCTTGCCAGTCCCTGTTATTCATCGAATATTTTCAAGAATCTACATACCAGCCTTCTAAGAAAAATTTCCACATTCACAACAATGAAATTCCCGGATGGGAAGTACTTCAGTCCCAGGGGCAAACTGAATCTCTTAAAAACGCTAGCACTAATTATCTCCCCATAACAATTAAAAATATGCGCAAATCAAAGGCAGAAAGAAGTAAATATCACTGCCTGTACAGCGTGCTGGCAAACCGGTTAAGGGGTTTAAAAAAATGTCTTACTATCTGATAAGAACAGTTCAGTATTTTCTTTAAGATTATCTTAATAAATCAATACCGCAATTATTTGAACATATAATCGACACCTGATTCAATATTCAGCTTTCTATAAGATAAAAATTGAGAATAATTCATTCTATTATATTCACATTAAATAGTAAATTTTAGGAAATTTATAAATTGTCATGAAATGAAAGAGAAAGGCCTCTTTAGCAAGAATTGTAACCCATGTTTGTATATGACTTAATAGCAAGTAAAATTGATACCTTACTATAAATTAGTTCAGAATTAGATCCTCGCATATTTATTAAAACCTTCAAATGGGGGTTGAGATTAAAAGCATGAAACATAAATTTTGAGATTAAAACGACCTGCTTTGTCTATCTTTACTCTTAATTAAGTTTGAAAGGGATGTATGAAAGAGAGAAGTTGTAGTAAATATCAGTTTTTCTGATAGCTAAATGAATTATTTTTGAGTTTTGTGAGTGTAAGACGAAAATTTAAAATTATTTTTAAAAAGTTGGTGAATTTTTAACATTGGGCACAATATTACCCTTTTTTATGTAAAATAATTATATTTAGTGATTTTTCAAATTTTTTGTGACATGCTGTGACATAACCATCCTGCGATAGCTATGTCTTGTTGGATCCGCGTAAGCTAGAGGTGTGGGATTATCTAAAAGATGAGACATTTTGTAATTCTTAACACAACTTTTATTAAGAATAACTTAAATTACTTAATTCTAAATAACAACTTTCTTTAAGTGAGAATAAGCCACAAATTAATCTGAATATTTAAGTCAGACCGCACAACTAGATCACTTATCTTAATTATATTTAATTATCTGCCTAATCTAACTTCCTATACAAAATATTACCTTTTATAGAGTAACCCTCCTATCTTGGTTGAAGACACTCCTATTCTGCTACTTGTAGATAAGTATACTCCGGCACTATTACTTCTTCTTATAATTAACAATATTAACGAAGATGGGCGTATCCTTCTTCCTTGCGAGTAGGTCGTCTAACACTTGTTCCGAACTGTTCCGCACTAAGTTATCTCTAAGATTGCCGTCCCTCTCACTAAACCTTCTATCCTTTTAAAGTATATCTTATTTGCATTTTTGCCCTATTTCTCTTCTTGGTATTGGGTTGGAAAAGTTTTGCCATTAATCGTGGCCGTCAAAGAACGTAGGAGTTATGTTAGAAGAAGAACGCGAGAGACGTCACAATGCTACATTTTTTACTTGTGATTTTTCAGTTTTAAGCCCAAAGCTTTTAAAGGCATTTCTTTCCCTTATTTTTTTAAAAAATATATTTTATGTATTCTTTTAAAATTTCGTTTTTGATATAAATTCAGCAAAACACACATTTTTAATTCTTGTTCGGAAATTAAACTATTTATTCAACTAAATTTGCTCAATTTAATTTTTAAAAGAATGAAAACCAACAAATAATTTTTCGATTGGAAGTGTGTTCCAATACTGGTATATTAATGTAGAAGAAAATTACTGCTTTCTTTTTCATTTAGTCGGTTCTTTTCTGTGTAAAATAGCTTCAGATTTTACCTAGTGTATGTTTATGGATAAATATCTGTTTATGTTAAAATTTAAAATTCTGTACTTAGTTAATGCTTCTGCATTTTGAAAACTTTTTCTCAGATATGAATATATCCCCTATATTCAGGCAAACTTACTGTAATATTGAAACATTTTTTCCTCTAAATATGATTTTTGCATTATACGTGTAACAGTAAGAGAATACATTTTTGAAAATCTTGGGTTTCATTCTTTCTAAAATATTGTAGAAAATGGAGGAACTATAAGAAAATGGTTGTCTTTTTTTTTTTTTTTAATTTTATTTTGCAAATATTTAAGTCTCTTATATTTGTAGCTTTCTTCAAAAACATTTCAATTAATGATATTCTGCAAATCCATTATTTAATTTAAAAGGATATATCTTAATTTTTTTAAGGATTTTATAAGCTCTTCTTACATGTATTCTACCGGATGTATGCCATCCATCCGATATAGTGATTAATGACGCTAATTACTGTGTCGTAGATCCTGGGTTTGAATCCCGGAGAAGGCATGGATGTTTGTAAATGTATAGTGCCTTCGCGGCATGGGGACATCGAACCACAAGTCCCCTCGTGAGATTGGTGGAAGGGGAAGAGAGGTAGGAGATCCCTGACCACTCCCAGGGTGTTCTGCCTCAAAATTGGGGAGAACGGAGCAAAATTGTACTGTCACCTGCATGGTGTTCAAAGATAAGGCTAACGACAGGCGTAAAATTCTAGCCCTTGGCCTTGATGATTTTCGTTACTGTCGATCAGGTGGCATAAGCAACAGCAACAACACATGTATTTAGGGAAAATATCATAAAATAAACATGACTTTGTAATTTACAAGGAATACTTCTTTTTTTTAAAAAAAATATAACCTCTTAAATTTTTGGTTGTTTTCTGGAAACATTCTTGTTTAGGAATGGAGAATCTGATACCTTATATGTTACGTGTGCCCTTTTGAATGAATTCTAATATTTTCTGATAAGAAAAACTATTTCATCTCAACTATTTATAGTCAATTTTCATCTATCTATAAAATAATTTTTACCTAATTGGGAGTTTTAAGAATATAAATTAATAATAACCATCAAATCCTGACGATTATATCCTAAAAGAACTTTTTATCCATGATCCCGCAACTC
This sequence comes from Trichonephila inaurata madagascariensis, assembly GCA_019973955.1. Lineage (NCBI taxonomy): Eukaryota > Metazoa > Arthropoda > Arachnida > Araneae > Nephilidae > Trichonephila > Trichonephila inaurata. The sequence continues at coordinate 23,956 of BMAV01013411.1, read as the reverse complement.
CTGATAGGAGTAGATTTCTGTTAAATCTGTTCATAGATCCTTATTCAACAAATAAATATCCTTGCCAAATTTCAAGTCTGTAGGTCTTATAGTTCAAAAACAGGAACTTTTTATCTATGTGCCCCCTAGAATCCCATTGGAAGCCAATTTTACTAAAACTTGTTCTAGCAGATCTCAACAAAAGAAACATGCCCATTAAATTTCCAAGTCTATAGGTCTAATAGCTCCAGAGATCTCGCGATGAGAGAGTGTGAATCTCTTTTCTTCTTTATGTATACATATTTAAGATTAATATATAAAGTTATAAGAATTTGGAAAAATAATATAGTACTGTAAATAAATTCAACTAAAATCTGTTTTCGACTTCGTTTGTTTTAAATAAACAATGCGTCATTTTATTTAATTAACAGTAAACTAATTTGGTTATCCAACGTAAAAAAGTTTCCCTGTCCATGTTCTAGTTATTTCATTCATAAGCTTGTTACTGCACAAAACAAAAAGAGATTACTGAATTTAAATACAATTTTCGTCTTCCATTATCAATTCTTTTCATCTGTTACTCCACAATTTTCTTTTTTGTTCCGCCTCATGAATTTTTCATTACATTTATAATGAACAATGACGGCATTTTTCACTCTGTATTAGCTATGCATACATTTGTCTGTTACATTTCACAAGTGCAGAAAAAAAAAGAACAATGATTTAAAGACATTGTCCTCAAATAAAAAAAAAAAGAAAGATTTTTTTTTTCCATCCCAAAATATTCGATGTTGGAATCCTGCATTGATAATGCTATTGGACACTGCCGCAAAAGACAAACCAATGGTTGTCTTTTGGGATAAGAATCTGTTGGCCAATTCGAGAAAAAAAAATCTTTTTCTTTTTTACCACCCTGGAAGTCAGCCAGAAAATGAATAATATTGTCCATCCGTCCAACAAAGCGTGTGTCATAAATAGAGCCCACAGAAATATCAGTTCATAAAATACAAAAAAGAAGTAGATATCCAGAAAAGAAATTTATAAAGAGGAAATTGAGGAAAGTGCTGCTTTTAGCAAAGACAGCTAGTCAGGAACAATAAAATTCGCTTTCGGTGCAAATAGTTTTCTTCCATTTCAGCTAATTTGCCAAAATAGCTTAAAAGCCATCAATACACTAAGTTGCTTAACTTTTTTTTATTGTTTCATAATGCCAATAGTTAAATAAATAAAAAGAGAAAAGTTTTAAACTGAAGTGAAGAAAATTTCCTTCATCTATATTTCAAAAATTTCTGTCTCCTATATTTTATATTTATATTTTGATATTATAATGACAGTAATATGCTTCAGATAAAGACAGATATATGTTTTCAATTCTAAAAATAAAGAACTTTAGAGAAAATTTATCATTTGAGGAAACATACCAGATGTGAAATACACTAGATCTTCTGTATGTATTAGGGGCTGGTATATATATATAATTAAGGTAAAAATACTGTCCATCCATACTTTTTTTCGCAGACTTACATAATGATGCAGCATATAAAACTGAAACTTAGTACCACTTTTTTGATTGAAAAAAAAAGACTTCCTCATAATATCTCTGGAACTATTAGACCTACAGACGAAATTTAGCAGTCATGTTTCTTTTGTTGAATAGAGACCTACTAAGAACGAGTTTTATGAAAATCGAACCCCGAGTGAGGTTGAGGGGGGTGTTATAGATAAAAATTCCCATTTTTAAACTTTTAGACCTTCAAAATTGAACTTCGGCAGACATGTTTCTTTTGTTCAGTAAGGTCCGCTAAGAAAGAGTCTTCTGGATTAAGTTTATGGAAATCGACTCGTAAGGAGAAAAGATGCAAGAACATTGTAGACAAAAAAATTACCGTTTTTGTACTATTACACGTGCAGACTTGAAATTCGGAAAACATATTTCTTATCCTGATTAGAGATCCATTAAAAATAAGTTCTGTGAAAATTGATTCCGGGAGAGGGATACAAGGGTTTTATAGATAAAAAAAAATTCCCGCTCTTTTGAACTATTAGACTTATAACTTGAAATTTGGCAAACATGTTCCTTCTTCTGAGTAGAGATCCGTTAAATGAAAGGGTTTTATGAAAATCTAATTCCTAGGGAAGATGCGGGCCAGTATAGACAAAAATTCTTGTTTTCGAACCATTACACTTATAGACTTGAAATTTTTAAAACTTGTTTCTTCTCTTGAGTATAGATTCTCTAAGAAGGGTTTTTCTGAAATAGTTCCCAAGGTGGTTAAGTGTCTGGAGTTATGAGGGCACGGTAGATTTATAAATTCCCATTTGGATGATCAGAACTACAAACATGGAATTTGGCAATTATGATTATTTTGTTGAGTAGAGATCCATTAAAACTTGGGTTTGCGGAAATCGACTCCAAAGGGGAAAGGAGTTACGGAGAAGTAACAGATAAATCTCTTTCCGCTAAAAGAAATAAAAGATCCACAAAATGAATCTATGATTTTTTTAGATGCATTAAAAACTTAATGATAATACTTGGATAAAAATAACTTAAAAAGCTATATTTAGTCTTACAATATATTGAAAACACCAGCGAAGCAGTTGTGTGGTGGCCCGTTATGGCAGCGTTTCTCGAATTGTGGGGCACGCACCTCTAGGGGGGCGTGATAATCCTACAAGGGAGGCGAGAGCATATCTAAAATAAAAGATTTAAAAAAATTATCAATTTGATGAAAGGAATCAAAACAATATATATTCTCAAATAATAAAAAATACACATTTACAGTGATATACTATTGCCATGTTTCGTAAACATTTCAACAAACGAGTGTGATCCAGTGGTAAAGCCGCCGCTAGTGGAACTGTTGGTCTCAGATTCAAAACCTACCGATTGCTTTTCTTAATTTGATTTAAATTGACTCTCTGGAATTTTACAGAGAGTTGCAGCGTATGCAAATTTATGTTAGTTTAAGTACTTCTAGAATATTCTAGATGTGTCACCACTGTATCGTATATAAGCTGCTTCCCTCGAGCTGGAGTTCAGTTCGTCTTCTGTAGATCACGCTTGCATTCAATAAATTCCCATTGCTTTATTTTAGCCACCTGCTCTACTCCAAGAATCTTCGTGACAATATATTTATAAATGTATAAGTGCTACACAATGTATCTGATCATCCATACTAAGTTAAGAACAAGTTTAATAATTACCAGTGACTCCATGGACTTGTCATACACAAATACACAAAATTTAATACTTATCTTGATAATTCGTACAGTTTATAATTGAAGACGAACTGTATCTTTAGTATCAAAGTACATTATTATTGAATTTAATACATTATTATTGTATGGGGGGAATGGGTGCCATGAAAATTATGATTGAAAATTGGGTCGCAAACATTGAAAGTTTGAGAAACACTGCGTTGTAGTATAAACATGATGAAGGCATAGTAAAAAGCTACATTAAATATCCATCATAATCAATGTATTTACTAAACTTTCAAATCTTTTTTAAACAAGAAAAATAAAAAAAAAATTTAAGGCAATTCCTGCTTAGATCAAAGAAAAATTTTAGTTTAGCTACTTTTTATTAAATAGTTACAATTAATATAAACATGTATATACATAGGACAGAATCACAACATTAAGTAGAAATTAATTTCTATCAGTTATCATTTAAGTATCGTATTGTCATCCAAAACAATCGTGTATGCAAAATTTCAGTTCAACTGAATGCTTTAAAACGTGAGAAAAAAAACCTTTTCAAATTTTGACACAAGTCACCAAAAGGGTCGTTAAGTCGCCAAAAAGGATGCCAACGTAGCTGTATTTGTAATTCTTTAAATAATTAGTTTAAATTAATTAAAAATTTTATTAATTATAACTAAATTATTGTATTGTCATCCAAAATAATCCTGTATATAAAATTTCACCTCAATGGAGCGCTTTAAAATGTATTTTATTAACGATTCAAAATTTCACCAAGATAAATAAATAAATAGAGAGAGAAAGTGTGAGCTAATAGTAAGAATTGAAAAATAAATGGTAGAAAATTCTATTCTTGTTTTGAAAATAAGCGAGAAACGTCCTTTGGATAACATTCTTCGTAGTTACAGAAATAAACTTTTCAGTATTATCTGTATTATAGCATTCTATCGCACCAGAAGGGTGCGGGTGTAAGAGGGTTCCGGGAACAAGCGAACAGAATCTTAAAAATAGCTACTTTTATTCTATCTTAACGTTTTATTCTATATTAACCTTTAATGAATGATATACAACTTGATAGCTTAACTCTGGGAGCAAACCTAACATTCAATCTGACATATAAGGTTGTTGAAATTCACTTATCTGGAGTTTAAGCTCCTTGTTATGGTCCATCTCGAATCCCGATAGCTCGGTCAGCTCCAAGGTTGTTTACTTCCATAATTCTTGGTGGATCCTACAACGAATATAAATTTCAGGACGCGCGACCTCCCTGTTGCAGTTTGTCTTCTATTATTCTTAAATTTCACGATTAATCATTCCTCTCACCCACCCAACGTCAGAATTTAAATAGTAGTTACATTTGCATAAAATCAAGTCATCTCTATGGAAAGTGGCTTTTAAACTAAAATCACAGTTGAAAACTAGTTTACCCGAAAGGACCCGAATAGTAACCGTTACAATTCTAAATGAATTCCTTTAAAAATGAATCTTGGTAATGATGGATTATTTAACTTTTCACTCGGTTCTAGTACTTGTTTGGCCATTTTTGACCGCAGTAGCTGAGTGGTATGGTCGCGAAAGGTATTTTTGAGTCGCAGTTTCAAGTTCTAGTTTAACTGAAGACCTGCCTTGTACAGGGGCTGATAGACTTTAAATCTGTTGAGGCTTGAGGCAGTGATTCCCAAAGTGGTTTCTATCGACTCCCAGGGGTCTAGGCGACCTAACAGGGGATTCAAGTCAGTGAATAAATAATTTGGGGGTCCATGAGGTGTAAATGGGGGTATACGATAGTGGCTCACATTAAACCAGATCGTGACTTCAATTTTAAAAGAAAATTTAATCAAATGGAAACCAGATTTTACCTATTTAACGGATTTATATATATTCACAAAATTGAATGAAGTTAATTTGCAGTTACAAGGTGAGAGCATAAATTTTTTATTCATACAAGAACCATCATTTCAGTGTTTCTTGCCAGAATCAAGCTGAAAGAGTGTAATATTAAATGTCCCGAATTTTCACAGTTTCTCAATTGGCCACAGACCAGGAAAATGACGTTTGAATCTATGTTCAGCATTTAAATGCCTTTTATTCAGATTTTGAAACTAAGTTTGAGAATGCTTTGGCTATGGTAATTACCACAGTAGACAATGAATTTATAGGGTGACACTGAAAAAAATGCAATATTGCAAGAGAAACTGATCGGAATAGGCAACAGAAGAGATCTACGTGTTATTTACCTGTTTTACAATTAGAAATTTAACATACCTGTTTTACAGTTAGAAATTGAAATCCTTTAAAGTAAGTACTAGGTCTATATCAGCTGTAGAAAAGACATTGAAGTTGATACATTTCACAAATTCAATAATACAGCGCTTCTCAAACTGTGGGGCGCGCCCCCCAAGGGGGACGTGATAACCCTAGGATGGGGGCGCGAGCATATTGAAAAGTGGAAAACAAAAGATTATTTTAAAAAATGGTCGATTTATTGAAAGTAAACATACATTCTGACATAATAAAACAAAATATTTAGACTGATATAATACACTTATAAATCTATCAGCTCTGCACAATGTATGTTGTAACTAAAATAACAATGCTAAGTTAAGAACAAGTTTAATAACTACCAGTGACCCCACGGGCTTGTCATATATAAAATTATATGCAAAAATTAACACTTATCTTGATAAGTTGTACGGTTTATAATGAATCCCTTAACTGCCGATTGAAAGTTAAGCGATTCGCTCCCGAATGCCACCATTTTGCACGTATGCATATGTATGTGGTGTTTTTGAGAGGGGGGAGAAAGGGAATTAATAAGTAAATCCTCTAAAATAAGTAATTTCTTCACAAACACTGTCGAGATCTTGTGATTACATTCCAAAGTCTTCGGGATAATAATTTTATGGATAACAGGGAACAGAAAAGCTCGTATTTTGGCTTACGTATATATACATCGTATATTGCCCCCGACGTATATATACGTCGTGGACAATTTACGCTTTGGCTGAGCGAGGCATTTATATACCCCGGTGCCACTTAAGACGTTAAAGTTGAGTTTAAACTTTAGCGTCAAAGTATCGAATTCAATACATTGTTGTTGTATGGAGGGGGGCACGATGAAAATTATGACTGAATATTGGGTCGCAAGTATTGAAACTTTGAGAAGCACTGCAATAATAGGTAAGCCAAAATCGTAAAACATGGTTAGGGGTCTATGAGACAAAAAGTTGGGGAATTTCTGGCTCGAGGTCTCTCCTTGGCATGATGTGGAAATTTGGAAAGTAGGGTTCCATCTCATGTGTTGTTATTGTCATTTGACTGTGGTTTAGAATTACTAGGTCCGTCGTGAATAGCCCTCAGAAGGCACTTAATTGCGAGAGAGGTCTTCAGAGTGCGATGGAAATTTTGATAAATTCAAATCAAAGACAAAAAAAAAAAATTTAAATCTTAATAAACAATAACGTGTTAAACCTAATATATAAAACATGAGAATAATAAGTAAAAAATTTGGCTGATGTTTTCAAAATTATAAGTATGACTATGAATTTTTGAACAGAATTAAACTTTTTCGGCATAATATTACTGATTTTTTTTATATCGTTATTTAATAATGTTTAAAGTCTGAGATTTTATTGCTTAATATCTATGTGTCAAGAATGAACTAAATGTAAAAAATACGTTATAAAAGTGGTTTCGGGGCTGGTAGAAAGGAAAATGTATTTTATAATAAAATATCAGCTCAGAATATCATCATAAAACTTCCTGAAATGAATATACTGTACTGTTTTGGGCTACAAGTTCGAGTATATTAATATTTTGGAAATCGATAAAACTACCAAATGAATTATATGAAATTAAAAAAAAAATTAACATTAAAATTTATTATAATTAAAACAAAATCTCTCTCTCATTTTTACGAGTTATTTCTATAATATTATACTATGATTTTCCTTTTTTATTATAATCTGCTTCCTTTTTATGTAGACAAAAAACATCTTGTCAAAACATTCATTCCGCTTAGCTGTAAATGTAATTTTCCCCCGATTTTACGCTTTAAGAAAAAAAAGTATGGTTACTATAGCAATAGTTAAGTAAAATTTCTTCAAGGGATTTCGCAAATGATTTATGAAAAAAATGAATTCTCGATTTTAATAGACATTTAACTGTTGTGAGTTACTTGCATCTTAGTAAAATAATTTAGTTTCAGCAGAATTATTAAATAAAGGCATAAATATATATTTTATAGTTTTAAGTGCCCCTGTTTAAATGTGTAAGTTCCAATATTGTTATTTACCATTAACATCAGGGACGGATTTAGGCTTTGACCCACGAGGCCTGGTCCCAAGGGGCGCCAATATTTTTGAGGTGACAAAAATTTAAAATCGATTTGGTTTCTTAGCAACTGTAAGACAGAATTTTAACGCTTCTTTTCTAGCTTTGACAACTTCAAGATATTAAAAGGGTTAAATTATTGTTTAAAAAAATTAATCGTGTAAGTAGTAAAATTTAAAATATCTTACAAATAGGTACAAAAAAAATTTCGTTAAGTATAGCGTTTATCTATTGACGTTAGATTTTTCATAAATTTTTCTTAAAAAATCTAAAGTAGAGTTTGTTTGCTCATCCTCATGACACATCACGATATTAAATTATTCCTTTGTCCGGTTACTCAAAAACTTTATTATTGTTATTTTCTTAATCTCGCATAAAAATTTCATAGTTTGACGTAATGTGAGGCGTAACTCATTCAATGTCTAAATTTAATTTGATTCCATTATTACTATCCGTATTATTGTTATCACTATGCACAAGGGCGTCAAATTAACTTGGGTCTAGGGCGCCATTAAATATAAATCCGTTTCTGACTAACATAGAAATCGCGAAAATATAAAAAAAAATCTTTGTGTGTGCTGAAGATTTTCCAAATGTTTATATAATATAAAATATGTTCAAAGAAAACTTGTTAATCGCTATAAAAAAAGACCACTGATTCTTTTTTATTTTCTTTGCATTTAATTATGAACTAAAATGTAGTTTTGCTTACAGTGAACAAGTTTTTTGTGTATTTGTTTAAAAGTAAAAACTATTCATGAGTGTGATTGGTTATTATTATTATCATCAGTCATAGAGCTTTCAAACTAATTAAGGCAAGCGAAAACAAAAATAGAAGAAACTGTTTTTTTTTTTTTTTTTTCAGTTTAAACTGTTTCAAGAATTTTGCATTGTACAAAGGAATTATGGCTACGCCCACTTTAGAATACTTGTTAAATGCTCTATTGCTCTAAAGTACACTAGATGTCAGCACTATATAAGAAACTTTTTTTCTCTTATTGAATCTCGATTTTTGCCATCTGAAGAATTCGTATTTCATAGTTTATCTTAGGTGTGAAAAAAAAATACAATTTACTTTTCAAAACATTTTAAGTTCAAAGCACAAGTTGGCGAAATAAATATACATTTTTTTTCCATTTTGCTGCATTTAAATATATCATAAATTGAAATGCAACAGAGATTAAAAAGTACTATAAAATATGAGCACTAATGTCATTTATGCTTTTGTAAAATAGAAAGAAAACGAAGAGGAAAACATAAATATTATCTGAACTGACTTCTTTTTTTACTGTAGCAAATGTAATCATGTATTTAAATAAATGTCTCATGCAGGTTTTCAATTTTTTTTTTATAAATTAGTTTCATTTTTATATAAAAGAAATAATAAGTAATTAAACTATTTTCCATTTTTTAAATATATAGAGAGAATATTTTATTTATAAAATGCATTACTTTACTTATGTAAATATGCTTTTCTGGAAAAAAAATTTTAATCGAACTATTTAGTTCAAAATGAACTACCGCTAATTGCATTATTCTGGTATGGAATTTATACTACCCTATTTCAAGTTCAAAAGTAGTACGTCTCTTGTCGATTGATTAAGAGCGAACATTTTTTGCATCACCGAAGACATATATTGTGCTTTTTCCTGCCACCATAAGTCCACCAACTGTAAAATACATTTACAGTTAGTTGTTAAATGTTTCTCTACCAACCACTACCTTGAACGCCTTTCAAAGGTACGCTTAAAACAACTAATATGCATTCTAATTTTGAACGGCAGTCAAATGGCGAGGTCGATACTACAGTTATACTTTGTACGTAATTGTTATTGAAATAGTTATTACATAAATGTTAATTTTTCATAAAAAGTTTATTGTAATAGGATTCATTATTTCTCTCTGTCCTGAAAAGTAAGTTAAGTGTGCAGTGGCTAGTCACCCCCTAGGAAAAAAAACCCTTGATCAGATATTTTTTTGTGACTCAACAATGTTTATAGAGGATGAGAACATTACATTTTTTTATCAAGTACTTTTTCACAGAAAAGTGTACATATTTTAGCTTTGGGCCCGTGAAAGGGTTAAAATGAGCGTTTTGTACACGACGGTTTCTGTTTGTAATAAGTTTGTAAAAAGTAATTTTACCGTAACTGGATCCACTACCGTATTAGATAGGATTTCCTCAAATACATGTATTATATATCAAAGTTGCTCATATTCAGAATTAAAAAAAAATTTTTACTTAGTGACATTCGAAGGAGTTAAGTATTTTAGTTACTGTTTGTCTGTCTTGTTTACTTATTTATTTTTAAAATGTTACTTAAATGGGTACTATTTTTTATAAATTTAAAAAACAAGCGTCTTTTTCGTCTTTGCTAATTCAGTTTGACTGAATCAGATTTCATAAAATAATTATTTCTATTTAACTCGATTTCCTAATGATTTTTATTTAATAGGTAGTAGTGTAATGGAGAACCTTAGCCCCGCCCCCCCCTGCAAAGGCAGGTTTTGTCTTAAATATTTTGTAAATTGGTTAAATACGTAGCTGGTGTCAGTCAGGCTTTGGGCTCCCTAGAATCCCTGCGATGTGGGGTTTGCAGTGGTGTACGTCAAGCCACTGTTAATAGGGTATATAGTCATGATAGCCGAATGATCATGGTTGCTAACTCGTGTGTTCAAGCTCAAGTACCATTAGGTCTAGTTTAAGACCCACCGTGTAAAGGGAATAGTGCATATTAAATCAGTCGAGATTCCAATTCCTCACTTTGACGAGGTGTAGTAGTTGGAAGAATGAGGGAAAACCTCAGGTCATGACTTGAACGCGGTACAAAATTATACCCATAGTCCTGACGCAGTTTCAAAGTGCAACGTTAATAAAAATCAAATCAAATTTACAGGATATGAATAAAAAATTTTGTTATCTATATTCTTTAAATCGCTAGGTAAACGGGAAAATTAAGTAAACAGAGTTATTTGATATTAAACGTAGCATAACTATAGACAACTTTCAGCAGATTATTTGTTTTTTCCATTGAGGAGGAATTGTAAATTCATCGATTACTATACTATTTTTGACTCAAGAAAGAAGTTAATTTGTCAAGAAACTTTGTACAGGGATTTAAGTTTTCATTTTAAAATTGAAAAGCAATGGATTCAATTCTATGTGGCTTAGCCGTAATCGGCTCTTGCTGCACTAAACCATTCTCTCTCCCCCCCCCCTCTTTCTCTCTCTTACTCACTCTACGTGATCTTTTACATTTCGTAATAATAGTAGCACATATATTCCTGTATATCTACTGCAAAATATTATACTTAAAATAATTATTTTAATTTTGTAATTACAATTTTTGGAATGAGTATTTATCCTTAAAGAGAAATCAATTTCCTCAATAAACCACGATGCTTTTGAAAACATAGCTATTTTAATTAAATTTTTAGAAATTCGTAACTTTTGAATAGAATCGAAACAATTTTTCACGATCAATATCAAATATGTAATATCACAATGTTACATATTTGAGTAATGCAAATCATTAATCCATCCAAGTATTTGCCTGGGGAGCATTATTAGGCATTTGGCCTGCAAAATATTTCATAATTTGTGGGAAAAGAAAATTTGAGTAGCGAATTTCCGTAAATTTCATTCACTAATAAATGTTAAGTGAAAATCGCTTAACACGAAACTGAAGGGACTGAAGTATTTCTTCGTATTAAGGATATTGCATATAAAAACAACCCTATATAACAAAACAATTAAGTTTATTAAAGTTTATTTTATTTACACATGAGTATATATGCATATATTTAATAAAAAAAAAATCTATGAAACAAAAACATTCACAAGGTCTTAATGAAATTTAATAAAAAAAATTTCAAATTTTTTGAAACACACAAAATTTATTGTGTTGAGAAAATAATTTGGTATTTTTCTTTGCATTATTTTTTAGCATCAAACTGTCAACAAATGGTTTGACATCGTCCATTTTGTTATTCATTTCACCATTGGAATGCGCGTCTAAATAAGTTCCTCATTTCGGATGATGAGGGAAAAGGATTTATGGCATTTCATTTTCATCATCGAAATCTGCGTCGATGAGAATTTTTTGAGCTTTCAACTAAAATATCTTTGTCTGCCATAATTGGGGCTGTGCATCATCATCTACTGTAATGCATTCCTCCTATAATACGACTGGTGTGCTCCGTATTATGCTCATTTCCAGAAGGGAAATCTTTTCGTGTCAAGCGAGTTTCGTTTCATTTTAAGAGGAAAATATATCACCGGGACTGTTGAATTATTTCGTGTTAACCGATATTTCGCCTTAAGTGTTAAACGTTTTTCACTGTATTTACTTCATTTATTACTTATTCAAGTATGTTTCATTAAGGAAATTCTATGTCCACAGATGCCAGGAGTTAAAATGAACTACATTTTTTCATCTTAAAGTAAAACGGCTGGCTTGCTTGAGATTTTCGAAAAGACAATGATGTTTTCAATTACAGCCAATTCAACTTGAAGTATCAGGAAGCTTAGCATTCGAACAATTTCATATATAATTATTTAGTTGCTACTTCCACAATCTTATCATCTCACTTCCTTTCTAAGTTGTTTAATTGTTCTATTTATTTCCGATTGAAGCTTACATTTTACTTTATTAACAGAATATTTGGATATCATTTAAAAAATAAAAAAAATACACTAATAGTTCTGTTGATGTCTTCTATCAGTGTTGTTTGTAAGCAAAATCAGGAAAAAGTAAAATAATTTAAATCAGTGGCTCTTTAAACTTTCGACCACCGCGGTCCCTTTATGTATCAGACTGACATCAAGGACCCCGAACATTTTAAAAACCCCTTTTTGACTCCCAACATATTTCCTACTTAAAAGTTCCTCAATAATCCTAAGAATGCCTCTGCTACCGCAACAGGTGGCCAAGGTAACGGACTCGTGGTTGGCTTGACCACTGAAGACTGACCATGTAGGATACCGATACACGGTAAATCTGTCAAGACCTCAAATGTCCTTTCGTTGGTGTAGTTCGGAGAGGGGGTGTCAGCTGAGGTGTCGTCCTCGTCACTTGAACATGATTCAAAATGACGAGATCTGTCGCCAAAAGCCCTCATATAGCTGAACAGTGCTACGTTAATATTCACTCACTACTATAAAACAGACTTTTTAACACTTTTTTTTTCCTTTAAGAAATAGTAAATATCAAATTAACAATTAATAAAAAAAAATTTAAGTCAATTCCTACTTAGGTCAACAAGAAAAATTTTATTTTAGTCACTTTTTATTAAATAGTTACAATTTTCTAAATATGTATATACATAAGACAGAATCAGAATATTAAGTGAAGGAATAGAAAGCGATTTTTTCCTCGCAATTTTTCATTTTCCTTTCCATATATGGTGTTGGACTATTTTTTTGTTACTATTTGTGCATCAATTAAATTTAATTATTTTGATAAAGCAGAATAGAGTAAGAAAGAAATTGCATCCTCAGAAATTAGGCCATCTCAGCTGGAATTCGAACCCACGACCTTTGGATTAGATGTCCAACTTGCTATCCATTGCGCTTCAGGAACACAACGAACGATTTTCTTTTCTATATATGCTGTTAAACTATTATTTTTTTTACTATTTATTCATTTTTTAAATTTAATTAATGTCTTAATATTTTAAAAAACTGTATTAACATCAAGTGTCATCCACTACAAGTTCAAAAAATGTATTTGAACTTGAGTGGATAAATAAAAAGTATTTTATTAACGATTGAAAATTTGTACAAGATATATATATATATATATATATATCACTCTCTCCCTATATATATGTGTGTGTGTGTATGTGTAGGGAGAGAGTGAAATAATAGTAGGTCTAAAAATAAAACAGTAAATATCTAATTAACAATATTAAAAAATATTTATTCCCAATAAGCAAAAAATGTACTTGACTGTATGAATTAAAATTTTTAGTTTCTTTTGCAAGTGCTTAATAACTGAAATCCCAATTTTTAAGGCTGAAAATGTTCTTTCGAATAAATAAGTAGTTCGGAAAGACATCAGAACTTTTAAAGCATTCGTAGACAACTCAGAAAAATTTTCCTGTTAGTGACCAAAAAAGTTTGGAAGGGGAACTTACACTTGTAAAGGGGTCGTAGTTAGCCTAGTGATTAGAGCATCGGACTCCAGACAGGAAGGCCTGGGTTCGATGCCCGATGACACTATATACCCTCCGAGTACACCCGGAGCACGAACTCGTAAAATCAGTGGCTCCGAAAGTCTTGTGGGCTGAATCACGAGTGCAGGGGACTGTAGAATATTTCCCTCCCCTTCAGCTCCATGTCTAAATTGTGGAGGTGGAGATAGGTGGTGTCGCTATCTATCATCCCTTCGGGGAATTTCGCCGAGCTAATTCGTACTGTCACCTGTATGATGCTCAAGGCCAACGACAGGCGTACTTTTAGCCCCTAGCCACGATGAATTTCGTGAGCCTCGTTCTGACAACGTCAAACAGGTAGCATTAGCCAAAACAACACTTGTAAACCAGTTTCGAAGCTCCATCTGCGGAAATTTCCATCAGCTGTTCAAGAGATTTGAGACCCACATTTACCACATTACTGCTAACACATTTATTTTTCTTTCAAAATTATTTCCCTGTTGTTGTTTCTTTAACGAGGAACCTTCGTGTGTGTGGATCCTCTTCGTGGAAGGCGCTGCAGATCCGCTGGTTTAAGTCAATGCCAAACCTCTCATTGCGTAAGTTTCAGAATACTTGACCAAGTATGAGTAATAAGTAATGCTTGAAGTAGACACGTCATTTTTTATTAACAATGATGACAAGGGAAAAAATTTAGCAACATTTTTCTATCTGCGTGACAGAAACTTTCTTAAGATGGGAAGCCATTCATGGTCCAATAAAAGTTTAACGTATATATTTAAATCTCTATTATTCTATGGACTTCTTTGCTAGTAAAATGAAGAAATATGTATATATGCATATATGGTTACATGCATAAACTGAAAAATTAATAAGAATATCATATCTAATCTAGTCCTAATTCAACAAAAATTCTTCTTTTAATAAAATATTCTCATAAAACGTATTAAAAGTTAAAACATTTTTTTTATCATTTGACAAAATTTATTAACAAGATTTTTAGCTTGAGTGATACAGTAACAGCACATGTTTCAGAGGGAAATAAATATTATATTATAATCAATTATCTTAAATGGAAAATAGTAGTATATTACGCAATTTTCTGGAAATTCGTTTAAGTATTATGTTAAATGGTATTAAGTCAAATCCACGTAATAGCTACAAAAGGTACTGATGATATTCCTGTTTAGAAATCAGTCTCTTTCTCTTCCGAGAATGAAGTAAAAGCATTATTCACTTCATTATCTTTGGATTTATTTGCATAAACAACTTCGGGAAATATATTTGTGTAATGAAGTGAACAACAATACTGTGAGAATAGAATTATTTCCTACTGTGTGAACCTTATTGATAGATTGGTTCGGCACACACCACAATAACAAGGCAACTCACCCCTGATTTATGAGATACTTCTAAATTCGTTGTTACGAGACTCAAAGATGCTGTTTGGTATTTCGTCAACAAACAAGGCTCTTAAACGTATCTGTTTTTGAAGAATTTAAAAATACATTTATGGTTTTAACAATTGTGGCAGGTTTCAAATATTTTAACACACACACACAAAAATCTTTGGAACATTATGCTATTGACGCAGTTTAACCTCTTCTTGGTCGGTGTTCGTATGTAATACGTTCGACTTTTTTATACCAAGTCATGCGACAAACAAAAATTCATCGTTGAAAATTTTTTAAAAAAATAATTTTATATTCTTTATAATTTCAGTTTCTTTTGTTATTGTTACATAATAAAAGAGCAATGATAATTTTTCATATGCAGAGTGATATCTGTTAGAATTTAGACTAAAAAAACTATTCAGGTATTTTTTATATTTATAACCAAGATGTTTTTGATAACCTAAGCAATATAATAATCCACAGTAAATTATTTAAATATGGTCTTTTTATTTTCTGATGGCTTTAAAAATGATTTCACAAAAATATTGTAAAAACAATTTTCCAAAACATTTTTTGTTTACTCTAAATAAAAAATTTAATGCATCTATTTATCCTCAGTATCTCTCAAAACTATATATTTGGTAAATATACCATTAGTGAAAATTATTTTTAGTTTAAAAAACTGACTGCATTGCAAAAAAAACACAAAAAACGTGGAGATTAACAAAAACTCGACCTAAAAACTGTTTACTAACAAAAATATTTTTAATTTGCGAATTCTGAATAGAACATACATTAATTTTCACTAATAAAAAATTTCTTATGAATCGAAAGTTCGAAGAAAAATCCAGCCCAAAAGAAGTTAATGTGGGATGACAGATATAAGTACAATGAAAATCGTCTAACCCGAAACTGAAAGGACTGAAATATTTGTTCGTGTTAAAGGATATTGCAAAAAACAAACAAATATATATATAAATATATTCAACAAAATTAAGTATATTAGAATATATTTTTTTCACATAGATATGTATATATACTTATATTTAATAAAATCAATTAAACAAAAATATTTACAAGAATTTAATGAAATTTAATACTAAATTTTCAGAAGTTTTTTGGAAAACAAAACATTTATTGAATTTTTTGAAAATAATGTGGTATTTTTCTTTGCATTGTCTTTTTTAGCATCCAATTGTTTGATGTCGTCCATTTTGTTATTCTTTTCACCATTGGAATGTGCTTCTAAATAATTTCGCATACTTTTCATGAAGTTCCTCATTTCGGATGACGTGGGAACAAGAGTTGCATATTAATTTCATTGACGCCCTCGGAATCTGTTTCAGTGATAATTTTTAAGCTTTGAACAAACTTCAAAATGTCTTTGTCTGCTGCAATTGGGGACACATTATCATCATATCCTGCAACGAATTTTTCCCATGATACAGTAGGACAGTGCAATAATACAGAAATTATCTCACAAAAATTTCATTAAATGTTAGCTCAG
Organism: Trichonephila inaurata madagascariensis; assembly: GCA_019973955.1. Classification (NCBI taxonomy): domain Eukaryota; kingdom Metazoa; phylum Arthropoda; class Arachnida; order Araneae; family Nephilidae; genus Trichonephila; species Trichonephila inaurata. Next base: position 7,384 of record BMAV01013411.1, on the reverse strand, counting down.
TTTCAAGATCTTCCTTCTCCAGAAGGAAAATCTTTTCATGTTAAACGATTTTCATTTCGTGGTAAGAGAAAAAAAATATGAAATTAGATAGTAGTTTGTCAGAGCAGTTGTATTATTTCGTGATAAACGATATTTCGTCTAAAGCGTTTTCGCGTTAAACGAATTTCACTGTGTTTGGTAACGATCATTTTAAATATAATATGCTTATAAATGCTTAAAATTCTTAGTTATTTTGACTTAATACTAATTAATACGTTAATGAACACTTGAGATGTTTTTGTTAAAATTGTTTTCATAATTTCTGTGTGTGTAAAAAGAAGAAAGAAGTCTGTGTGGAAACAGCTAACAATCAACGCTTGCGTATAGTGTTACATGTGACGAGGTTGATAAGAATCTCTCTTCCCCTCTCCTCAACACATCTTCATTCTGAATGTGGAGTGTCTTTAATGCAGTCTTTTGAGTATTTGGGTAGAGTGGCATTGGGTCAAGTATGCATTCACTTACACTACCTTTTTTGAATAAAAAACGAACATGCTTCTTTTTTCTGGCACCATATATGAATGATCACTCTCGAAATTCTATGACAAATATTATTTCTATTGCTCTCAATCCTTTCCCGCGCTTTCTTTTTAAAGTATTGCGAGTTTTTTTTATCGTGGTCTCTCGATTGTTATTGCTAATTTTTTTTTTTTATCTACATGCAAAATATTAGGTTTAACACAAAATATCGGTTAACACGAAATCGTACAACGGTCCAAACAAGCTACTATGTATTTTGATACATTTTTTTCTTCTTTTAACATGAAACGAAAACCGCTTAGCTCGAAAAAATTTCCCTTCTGGGAATGGACAAAATACGGAAAAAAGCAGCCGAATTGGAAAAATTCATTGCAGTAAATGATGAGGACTATCCCAATTATATCAGACAAAGACATTTTGGATTTTGATGAAAGCTCAAGAAATATCATTGGTGCAGATTCTGACGATCAAAAATGAATTGAACAATGCAGCTCCTGTTCCCACGTCATCCACAATGCGGAACATCATGAAAAGTATGCTCAGTTATTTAGACACACAGTCCAATCGTAAAATGAATAACAAAATGGACTACATCAAACAATTGGATGCTAAAAAAACAATGCAAAGAAAAATATCAGATTATTTTCCAAAGAACTCAAAAAATGTTTTGCTTTACAAAAAACTTGCAACCTTTGTATCAAATTTCATTAAGGTATTGTGAATGTTTTTGTTTCATTGATATTTATTAACACGTGCATATATATATATATATATATATGGGAATCCAACCGAAATCTTCCAAAAGGTGGGATCCTTCAGATGGCGGGGTTTTTATGGCGTGGTGTCTAGGGGTTTTTAGGGTGTATTAGTAATTTTGAAATAAAATAGACAACATAGTTCAAGAAAGAAACTGGTTGAAAACTAAATAATTTATTATGAATTATAGGGGAGTATTTACATGGGGAATATTTCAAAAGAATAGGAAAGTTATAGATCACATTACTTTAAGGGAGGCAATTGAGATTAAATAGAACTCATTATGGTGCTATTAAGACTTACTGCCTGGCGCGGACGAACGATAGAACTCATTATGGTGCTATTAAGACTTACCGCCTGGCTTGGACGAACGGCGCTGACGCGCAAAATACGACGTTTCTCGACGAGTGTTAGTGGGCCTCTGCCGAAAAAGGTTGATGTCGGCGTTTTAAAAGGGACGCTAGAGGGCGTTGATGGGGAATACTGTTTTGATTAGAATTGCCGACCTCGGTAAAGGATATGATCTAACCTTTTACAAATGGGTTATCCTACAAAATCACCCTCCTCTGACTGACCTGGTCTCTCAGCTCTTACAATGTTGAGAGCTAAATTATTTACTAAAGAGAGAGCTAAATTGGATTCAGCTATAACCATAAATTTTTAAATATATGAATGTTTATGCAATAACCAAAAAAATATTGTTCTTATTATAATAAAATATACAGATGAAAAGATGTATACCCGATATTTACAATTCCGGATCTAAAATAAAACATAAAAATACCAAAATATTCTATATTGCGAACTGAAATTAACTAAATACCAAATCACAAAAAAAAAATCCTTCGAATAGGTCGAAAGGTAAAGAATAATACGAAAATAAGATAATTGTTACAAACGAATATAATATAATTATTGTAAACGAGTTTCACCACACAATAGCAATTAATTTCTCGAAAAGGATATAATATGAGAAAGATTAAATATAATAATTACTATTCAAAATTTAATTTGTATAAAAATATTTCATTAAATCAGCTGAGGTGGTGGTGGAGTTCGGTCCTTCGTGATGACCAACCTTTTCCACTTAATATCTATCTCTAGAATTCACTTTAATTGCACTATTTCTCTGTTTCAATTTGCGCATTATACTATTTACTTGAGTATCTTGAAGGGAGTCCTCTTCATCAAAACCTAGATCTCCCAAGCCCAATTCTTTCCAAAGTGTCCTCAGTTCATTATCTCGAAGGGCTACATCTTGCTTATGAAGCTCCTGCTTAGATTTCAAATAGCACAATTCTTTCAAAAGTCTCGAAAACACTTTTTGATCAGTTTGGAAATTTTTCTGAAGATTTGACATTTCTAGTTGAAGTTTTTCCAGTTTTTTCCTCTTCTGAGACATAAAAGCAGTAAAATTCTGCATCTCATCTTTCTTTTTTACCATTACGATCGGACTTGCATATTCCGATGAACTCGGACGTATAATCCCTTCTTTGAGCCATTCCTCTATTTGTTCATTTACTTCTTGTCTTTCGGTGAACGCTAGTCGACGAGGTGGTTGACAGACTGGTTCTTCGTCTTTCAGAATAATTCTCATTGTGACGTCGGTAGATGCTATTTTTTCTGGCTTGTAATCTTGTATTAACTTCTCGAGTTCCTTCTTAATTCGGCAATTTTCAACATGACGCAGGTCTAGTTCTTCTTGAAGATTATCAGCAGATATTTGCATAATTTGCATAAGTGCTTGATTTTCATATTTGTTGAATTTAACTCCTTCTTTCGTGAAACTTATCGATGCTTGTTCCAAAAGGTCTGACCCAATAACTGCTTCGAATTTTAATTTATCGGCAAGTTCAACATACCAAGTCAATGAGTAGTTTTCATTGTCAATTTCAAATTCATGTTCAAAGGAACCGATAGTTGTCACCTGTGCTTCGCCAATACCTGTGAGAAGTATTTTATTCTTCGATAATTTTGTTGGATCCATTATTCTTCTGCTTGTGTTCTCTCGCAGCAAACTTACGGTAATACCACTGTCTATAAGCGCCGTGATTTTCTTCTTTCCAAAAAATATTTCTTTAGTACGTAAACCTTCCTTAACGATGAGTGTGCAAGTTTCCTCTGGACGTTCTTTGAATTTCCGTGACTTTGAATAGTTCGTCTGAGCATGCTTGGAAGTATTGTAGTTTGGGTGTTTTTCGTAATCGTTGTTCTAATACCCTTTCTGTGCATTGTCTTGACATCTTTGAACATTTTCGTACTTGGTGACAGGAGTTTCATAATGTTTGTTGAAATTTGTTGACGCTGGAAACTTCTTATCTGTTCTGTTATAGTATTCAAATTTTCTCGGTGCTTCATATCTACGAGTTTTTTCAACGGGTTTGAATTCTTGTTTCTTCGCAAATGGATTTCCCTTTTGCTTCAGTGTCTTTTTAACGTCTTCGAATTCTTCGAGTTTTTCTGCTAATTGAACAGGAGAGTTCATATTTGGCCATTCATCTAAGTAATATTCTTTAAATTCGAAAGGTGTTCTCCGTTTAACTTGATCCGTTATGACTAGATCAGATAATTTTTTGAAAGTATCTATCTTTAAACCGTCTATCCAGCCGTTGAAGTAAGTTTTTAATTCATGGTAGAAATCAATCCATGTTCTTTCAGGAGCCTTTTGATGAGAATCAAATAACTGTCGAAATTTTTCTGGAGTTAGCTTAAAATGTTTCAGTAGTAAGTCTTTAACATGTTCGTAAGAGTGAGCTTTGTCATCAAGCTCTTTCGCTATGATGTGAGATATTTCAGCCGGTAATAAGCCTAACAGATGAGAAACCCAAAATTCTTGATTTATATCCAGTATCTGCGCTTGACGCTCGAATAATTTAAGTTATAGACTGATGTCTTCTTTCAAATCGAAACGATGTATAAATTTTGACACTTCTTTGACGTGAAATTTAGTATTACTGCCTTCGGATGTATCAGCACCTAATTTAGATTGCGCTTGTATCCTCAACTTTTCCAATTCAAATTCGTCTTTACGTTTTTGTTCATCAAACTTCAATTTTTCGATGTGTATTCTTTCTTCTCGTTCTTCTTTGCGTAATTTTTCTGCACTGGCTTCTATGCGTAATTTTTCTTCACGTTCTTCTATGTGTAATTGTTCTTCCTTGGCTTTACGATCCTCTACTATCGTTGTGTGTAGGTTTTTGGTTAGATCTTCGTCATATTCTTTACTACTAGTAATTAAGTCTTTGAGAGTAGCGATGGTCATAGATTTATCGAATTTTAAATTTAGTTCTGTGGCTAAGACTTCGCGTCGACCTTTACCGAGATAGGCCATTTTAAAATTTAAATTTAATTTTATTTAGTAATTAAAAGAATTAACTAAACTGTCACGCGTTCCAATAATAACAATGGCATCACTATTGTTGGCGCTGCGATCGTCACCCCCCACATCGCTCACCCTCACTTGTACTCACTCTTGCAAGGGAGACACTGCACAAAGCAGTCACAATAAATGTTTATGCCTTAAAAAATCGCATCTTTTAATTGAATACAGTACCATTCGCATTAATATTTGGTCCGTCGAGCCGGAGATCTTCAGCAACTTATGGATATCCGCATTTAAGGCTTTAAACTAAATTATATACGCATTATTTGCTTAAATTCGCAGAACAACGCCCAAAGTTGTTCGAACGTCGCAAAGACATTCACCCCATCGACAGAGTCAAAGGTCGCAAAAGGACCCCTCTCACCCCTTGCTTTCGTTTTGTGTTCGTTTCACCCTACTGCATAGGCCTGTTTTGAACTGTTTACATTCAACGCTCATCACTTCTAGTGTTTTCATTCTTTCGCAAGAACATTCATTTGACTTCTTCTCGCAAGGCTCTGCTTTTTAAAAAGAGGTAAGCCAATTTCATACCTCTATTGTTTATTTCATTGCAAAAATTATATATCATTGTTTATATTACCGCAAAAGTAAAAATGAATCCAATTGAAAAAATTAAAAATAAAAGAACGCCTATACGTTCGGCCGTAACAAAATTAATTACGAAAATTCAAAATTACATTGAAAGTAACTGTGATGATGTAGATAATATTTTCGAATTACAAGATCAATTAAACGAAAAAGAACTCTCATTGAAGCAACTTAATGCAGAAATGGAAAATTTAATAGTAGACGCTTCTGAGTTCGATACTGAAATTAACGGATCCGAAGAATATTCGGAAAAAATTGTTAGCATAAAGTATAAAATTAAATCGTACATCAAACGTCGTGAAGGCAATTATTTAAATGTTCCAAGTTCAACACAAGTATGGTCAGGTCAAAACCGACCACAATTATCAATAAAACTTCCAGAAATCCCCCTACCAAAGTTTTCTGGAAAATATGAAGAATGGAGCAATTTTAAAATACAATTTAACAACATTATCTCAACAAATTCACAACTCTCCTCAGAGCAAAAATTGCATTATCTCAAAGCTGCATTAACATCTGAAGCAAAGAATTTAGAGACTATTAGCGATTCATTTGAATCTTTATTTAAATCTTTAGAAGAACGCTATGAAAATAAACGCTTAATAGTTGAAACGCACATAAAGGCAATCTTAAACCTTGCAAAATTAAATTATGAATCAGCAAAAGATTTAAGAAACCTAATTGATGATGTAAACAAAAACATTCGCGCTTTGAAGGTATTAGAATTTGAAAGAAACAATCTTTCGGACATTTTAATCTTAAACATTATTCTTCAAAAACTGGATAAAGAGACTTTAAAACAATTTGAATACAGCCTTAATTCAACCGAAGTTCCTAAATTTGATGACTTCATTTCATTTTTAGAAAAACGAGTTCAAGTTTTAAGCAATATAAATAAAAATACCTTCGTAAAACCAATGTTTATACAAGACAGAAATAAATCAAAAAATTTCTTTTTAAAATCTAACCATTCTGAGTATTCATGCATTTTGTGTAAGCAAAAACATCCCATTTTTAAGTGTGATTCCTTTTTAAAATTAAATGCCATACAGAGAAAGGAAATCGTTCAGAGGCATAATATGTGTCTCAATTGCTTAAGTGATCAGCACAGAGTTTCAAAGTGTAAATCAAATCATTCTTGTAGTGAATGTGGTTTTCGACATAACACTCTGCTTCACAGGCAAAAGGGGAAATCTGCCAACGCTCCCCTGATTTATAGCGCGTCACCTCTACAAGGTCAGGAACTTAACCCCAACGCAGAGGAGTTTCACAGTTCTCAGGAAAATACAGCCGCTTCCCTCTCTTGTACCAGTAGAAGCAAAACCGTAATTCTACCCACAGCATTAGTTTGGGTTTTGAATCATTCTACAGGAAGTTGCATCCAAGCTCGCGCAGTCTTGGATTCTGGTAGCATGTCGAATATCGTTACGCAAGATTTCGCAAACCGTTTAGGGGCTCCACAAAACAGAATTAATTTTCCTATCTCCAGTTTAGACGGAAATAAAACCATAGTCAAGTCAGAATTAAACGCTACAATAATAAATGGCAACGGCTCATTTTCTACAACTTTAGATTTTCTGGTTGTCTCAAAAATTACAGACTTTCTTCCTGTTTCTCAAATAAACCTCAATAATTTAAAAATACCTCAGGAACTAGCAGATACAAAATTTGGTGTTCCAGGAAAAATCGATTTGCTAATTGGAGCAGAGGCATTTTTTGACATAATTAAGGAAGGAATTATTCGCACATCAGACAACGCACTTGTATTTCGTAGATCAGTTTTCGGATACATCGCAACCGGAACCACACATTCATAGAAACAAAATCAATAGTGCGGTTTCATATCAGAAATGCAAAACATTGATGGTAATTTACAAAAGTTATTGGGAGATAGAACCAATTAACGAAGGTCAAAAGCCATTAAGCAAGGAAGAGGAATATTGTGAAAATCATTATCAAATGACTCACACGCGCAATGAAGCCGGTCGATATGTAGTACAAATGCCAGTTAAAGACATACAAGGTTTAGGATACTCAGATGCTTCGGAGGCACATGCCGTAGTGTACATGCACTGTGTCAAAGAAGATGGTACCACCACAACCAAGCTCATTGGCAGCAAATCTCGTGTCGCACCAATC